>JAAOAJ010000057.1:0-175191 GCA_013781345.1 Fusarium coicis | reverse complement strand
TGCAAGATCTGAACCACTTGTTTAGAACAGACTCGGCCTGAGGCGAGGCAACAAGCCAAAGAATGAACAGAAGAAAAACAGACCAGCATCACTTTATGGGTACGGCAAGACTTGGGTGCCAAAAACGGGGACGTTTCGCTTGACAACATGACCTAGCAGGCATATAGGTCTTGTACAGACGAGTTTAGGATGTACGAGCTGCGAATGGTACAGGGCAGCTCGAAAAAGCAAATGCAGGGCCAGCGAATCAAGACAAGCCATAAGAAGGGACAAGAAAAGGGCCCATCAGAGGGCTCAGGGACTGGGAACCACGTATCGTAGTCGACCGGGGATCTGTGCCGTACCAGATCGCAGCCCACCATCACAGGCGTACAGTGCAGTAGGGGCACCAACATCTAAGTTGACGGAACCAAGGTGGGCTACACTGAGCCTCCAATATCGGGAACCGTGGAGCATCTGCAAGATCTCACGGGGACACAGGCGGCACCGCCATCTCAAGACGGAGGTAGCAACCACGCTGGTTGGGCTGTTTGACGACAAGGACCATAGAGAAGGATGATCTTTATCGGCGAGCCTGAGACAGAACTGGCCGGGACATTGTTGCGAATCAAGATCTGTGGCACCCTTTCATCTCGCCTGGTGGAAGCTTGTGTCCAAGCGGATACCCAGGGCGGCGGACCAAAACCAACTTGTGAGAGAAAGAGACAAGAAAAGAGGGTGAAGTGTGGATGTGATTGTGATTGTGGGGTGATTTGTGACGACGAGGCTCAGCTAAGCTATGGGGGCCCGAGAAAGTGGAAAAGTGAAGAAAAGGGTACGGAGTAGGAGTCTAGGATTGGTATGGGTATCGGAGAAGTGACTGACGGCATCGACCAGGTCGATTCATGCATTCATTGATCGTGTGCGGGCGGGTATCCCAGCTAGCCTCATCAAGTACATACTGTACCTAAGGTAGATATGTACAGGATCCGTACGGAGTAGATACATACATACTTGTACGAAGTACAGCCAGTTCTGTACGATAGGGATTCCCACATGCTGGGGCTGGCTGGGGCGGAAGCTGTGCAGAGTGCGCAATCGATCGGTTCAAGATGTGAGACATGGAAAACCGCATAAAACCCAGTCACGATGCCTGGGCTGAGACAGGGTTGGTACCGGGGCAAGATACTACTGTATGCTACCTAGAGTGCGGGAGGTTGCGGTGTGGGCTGCTTGCTTTTTCTTGGGCCGAATGATGTCGGGGTCTGCCTCTTGTTTTGGTGTAAGGAAATCGGTGAGTTCGCATTTTTGGCTTCGAACTAGTCGAGAGAAACACGCTTGTTTCGATTGGGTGGGTTGGTGTCTAGTTGTGTCTCGTGAGAAGCGCGGTTGTAGAGGGTGAGTGGACGCAATATCTGATTGGAGTATTGACGAGAACATGGTCACTGACGTTGGTTTGATACGATTTTCTGATTACCTAGGTATGTACAGTCCAGGCGGTGATGGACCATGGGGCTGAGAGTGAGATCTCAGAGTGGATGCATGGTGCATGGCAATCGAGGTTGTTGAGGTGCAAGAGAACTTAAGAGAAGAGAATATGTCTTGAACTGGAGATGAAACTGTAGTAAGGGATCCCTGAAACCGATGTGGAAAGGAAGGGGCACTGTCTGATATCTGATATCCGGGCATCCCTTCCCAAGTTTCCATGTACGTATTCCCTTGTCCCTTCCTTTTCTATTCCAGCTGAGAATCTATTTTTGCCTTCCCCAGTTGGCAGTTGCTTTGTCGATGTGACGAAATGAGGTAGGTAGCTCTAGCTCGATTAGCTTCAAGCAAGGAAAGCGCGTCCCGGTAGACTGGCTCGGGTCGTGCACCACCTGCACCTGCCTGAACAACGATACGCACACCAGAGACTAAGTTAGCCTACTCCGTAGCGACCCAGCAATTGGGTGAGTGTGAGGTGCGTGCGTGAGGTACCGTCTCGCTGGTAAGGCCCTTAAGGTACCGCCCGTAATAGACGATAAGGTCAAAACCACATCAAACAAACAAACAACTCTAACCTAAACCGTTTCCAAGAACCACCACACACACACACACACACACACACACACACTGATACCTAGAACTACAGAGCTCCTAGAAGAGGTGCCTCTTCCTATGTACGTAAGGCCCATTAGTACATACCTATCTAGGGCGTCTCGGCTGTTGCAGCCAGCCACTCTGAGTTGGTCAGCATGACATCGACACCTCTACAGAACATCCCCAATCTCAGCTCCAGCTCGTCCCAGCAAAATGGAGATCCGATGCGGTACATTTCTTTTAAGGGCCCGCCGCTTGACCAGAACGGGAGCCCAACTTGGAGCCCGCCATCCTCATTGGGCTCTGCTTTCGTATTCAATCGATAGTACCTGACGGCAAGGCGATTAGGTTACCCTAGACCAGCCCGTGATATTTCCAATATTTCTCCACAGCCAACCATTTTTCCATTATCCCTTGCGTTGGACGCCACGATACTACTTCAGCCCATCTCACTCACCGACAAAAGTCGTAATTATTTTTGCATCATTACGCGCATGTTTCCGATTTGAGGCGGATCTGATTCCTAACATAGCAAATTCGGGCTCCATGATTGGGTGTTGAGGAAAGGCACTTCCCAGAGTTAGCTTCTGCTGCTTATATCTTAGAACGACCAACTGACTCGTCATCTCTCATAATGAGATCGTTTCGTGCATCGAGAGTGCCAAGATTGGGAAGACCAAGGCCCCAAATAAGGCCGTATGCGGTCAAGGTTCCTCCTGGCGAGTGCCAGAAGGATATCAAAACTGTGGCTGAGCTTAAAGCTTGGGGTCCATCGGCCCATGTGCCTGATGTCGAAGTTTGCGGATGGGTCAGATCAGTGCGGAAGAGCTCAGGGGTACACTTTGTCGACATCACCGATGGATCGTCCATGCGACCTGTTCAGGTGGTCGTGGACAAGAATCTAGCCACGGAGTATGTAGGTCTTGAGTCACATATATTGACACTGGACTGACTTGTCCACAGTATGCGTCCAGGCGCAGCTGTCCGTTTAAAAGGAACATGGATTGATGAGAGCAGAAAACAGCCTGCCATCAATGGGACAACTCAGGCTTCAAGCAAGGGCGAAACGTCAACCAGCTCAGAACAGCCAGAGCTTAAGGTCTCAGAGGTGGAGGTTCTCGGAGGCTCTGATCCTATGGTACGTTTATCAAGAGCATCAGGATATCACAGATTAAGCCTTTTCTTACACATACCCAGACCTATCCGATCCAGAACAAATATCAGTCCCCTGAAAGTCTTCGCACTATCTCACATCTGCGGCCAAGAACGCCTCTGAACTCAACAATGCTACGATTTCGATCAGATGCCACCGCCATGCTCACACAGTTCTTCTTCCGTGAGCGATTTCAGCAAACGCACCCTCCTATCATTACTTCCTCTGATTGCGAGGGTGCTGGAGAAGCATTTGCTGTCAAAGCATCTTCTCTTGACGAGTTCTTCCGTGATCCCAAGTATCTGACTGTCTCTTCTCAGCTCCATCTTGAGGCCCTCGCTCAGGCGCTCGGCAACGTCTGGACCTTATCCCCAACATTTCGTGCCGAGCAGAGTGATACGTCGAGACATCTCAGCGAGTTTTACATGCTCGAGGCTGAGATGAGCTTCGTTGATAATATGGAGGAGGTCATGAACCTAGCACAGCGCATGCTGAACTCGATGGCCAGTGGGTTGAAGGAGCTGAATGCTGCAAAGGAGCTTGAGCAGAACCGGGTTGATTCGAAGGAACCTTCCGAGCGCCTGGCATTTAACGACCTAGTTGACCAGGAACAACTGGATCGTCGATGGCGAGGTATGCTCACCACCAAGATATGGCCTAGAATCACGTACAGTGAAGCTCTTGAGATTCTCAAGCCTATTGCCGACCAATTTGAGCACAAGCCTACATGGGGTTCTGGTCTGCAATCGGAACATGAGAAGTACCTCGCTGAGAAGATGGGTTACGACGAGGCCACGGATGCATACGTTCCAATCTTCATAACACAGTATCCGCGGGATATCAAGGCATTCTACATGCGCCAGTCATCCTCGTCTCCGGCTTCGGGTCTGACAGTGGACTGTTTTGACCTCCTGGTTCCTCACCTGGGTGAACTGGCTGGCGGCTCTATGCGTGAGAACCGTCTGCCTCAACTCGAGGAGAACATGCGGGCCCTTGGTCTAGAAGTTCCCAGCAAGCGCTCTGACAAGGGCAAGGAGCTGGCCTGGTATCTCGACCTGCGTCGTTGGGGTTGCCCCCCTCACGGTGGCTTCGGACTTGGTTTCGACCGACTTCTAAGCTACCTCACTGGCGTGCCCAACGTCCGTGATGTCGTCCCCTTTCCACGCCACTACCATCGATGCGACTGCTAAGCGCTGATTCGGAGTTGCACATCTCCTCTCATTTTCATTGCCTCTGCCGCCCAGATATGGCCTTCACCGTCTTTCCACGCCTAACAGGAGATTCTCGTTAATGCCTGCCTACCTTGGATAGCCCTCCGCCCTCAGAGATACGTCCATTTCAGCGAGCAATTCGATACTATGACTTTATACCGTGACACGTTGCGCATACCAAAGCAAGCGACACTTGTGTATCCCGTCAGGGCAAACGGTCACGAGATATGGGCGGTCTCCTCTTTCCCGTGGAAACATGCATGGACCGCGAGTACTGTGTGACACAGCGATGGGCTCTCAGGGCATCTCAGCTGTGTGGGCTGGATACGGTGAAGAGGAGCTCCTGAGTTGACTCGGATGAGTGCATGCGGTGTTTGCACGATCTAGGTTTACTGCGCGTGGCCGACGGGGAGAGCGCTGGATCTTCCGATGGCGAGGACGAGGACAAGGGTGGGATCTGCTAGAGATCGGGACAAGGAGCTGGGGTCTTTCAGATCTCTGATTCATGTTTATATCGTCGTATCTGGTGGACTGTGTATCACTCTGTGATGGATTGGTCACGACATGATAAGCCAAAACTTAGAAAAAGCACATGGTTTTTGTTGCTTCTGCTCGAGCTCAACTTGATCGCGAACACTGGCGATAGAGCATGATGGGGTGTACTAGGTACTATCTCGTTGTTGTCTTTCGGGTTGTCTGTGGTCGTGGGACTATTGACGGGAGTGACGTGACCACTGTTACGTTAATCTTACCTGCTTGTAACGTCTGGTAATCTTCGTAGCTTGTAGGCAGCTTCCTTTTCATTCCTGGAGGAACTTTCCTAGTGTGGCCTTGGCAGATCTTAATACAGTTGCTGTCTTGTATGTGCCGTGACTTGGTGTTCAAACGACTCGTTATGCCAAGAGACTACATCCAGTTCTTTAGTATCACAGATATTATTGATGCCGTAGGTTCATGATGAACCTTGGCTTCTGTTAATAATGGCCAATGCCTAGTGTTGCATGTGGTACGCATTCCTCCTAACTCGGTGGCGGTCACGATACCTTCCGGCGCAAGGTTCGACTTGGGTTCCAGAAGAGCTGGCTGGTGAATAACATGCTTCCCGGATGTACAAGTGCGAATGTTGTATCGTACCTATGACGAGCAGATATGTTTTTCCTCGTTAGTCTTGTGGTAATAGAGATAACTCAGGAGACTCCTCGTCAAGAACAACATCAGGGGAGCACGAACATTAAGCCCCGTGGTTATTTAGGTATATTCTACAGGTATACCCCAACAGCGGGACTGACTTACTTCGATAAGGTCAATTTGGGACGACCATATACACATATACAATACCAACGATGGAATTACTCTGTTACGACCTCTCATGCACCACAACTTACCTACCCTAAAGCCATCGTAACTACGACTGACATAATCCAGTTCAACACCAAGCAAGACATGAATAGATTTCCCCGCCAAAGGTCTGTAACGACAGTTCCCACATGTTTCTGGTGTTAATAGTTTCAAGCTCGTAGCATTGCAAGAGACCACGTATCGTAATTCGAGCAGTCCATCAATTAGAAGGCACTCCTCCGGAAGTACGGCCCCCAATCAACCAGGGGTTGGAGAAGGAATCTGGGTAAACGGCAACAGAGGCAGTGATAGCGCCAAACAGAAATCTGATAGCCCGAAACTCCGCCACCACGAAATCCAGCGAGAGCGAGCCAACGGCTGTGGTGCCATCCACCAGTCGTATCGCTTGTTTGCAAACCCGCGTTTCATGGGACGGCTTTGACGGCACGGAGCAGGGCATACAAACCACCGAATGAGGAGTGGGAGGGGAGAGTGGGTGGCTAGCGGTGGAAATAAGGTAGAGAGGGCTTTTACCAACATTGGCAGTTGGTGATAATAAGCATATCTGTCCATCTTGCGGCGCATGCCATCATCCCGCGGCACGGCGACCCAGAGATCATGCCGACGCAGCCGTTGAGTTATTGGGGGGGTGTGGGTGTCTAATAAGAAGTGGACGGGTTATTTCCGCAGCTTCACTATCCGTAACTGTACTGTGCTGTGCTAAAGATGGATAGAACGGCAACGCTCGGTGTAATAGCGATAATTGTACCTATCACCGTTGATATCGATGGGACTTTGACGTCCGTCCTGTAGAGAGAAAAATAGAAGGAAATAACGGGTCTTGGAACAACAGGACTCGGCCGTGCCAAGCACCGAATCTTTCTTCCCTTTATTACCGTTGGTCGTATTCAGTGAGTGACGGAGGGAGCAACTTGCTTCCAGAAGCATTAACTAGCAAGCCCTGATTTGGAAGCAGACTGTAATGTATGTAATGTCCAGCGTAAACTCGAGACGTAAAACTGGTTCTCCAAATTCCCCAGTAACTGCGGATACGTATAAATCGGTTATAACGGCGTCGCTGGTGCGGCGTCTCTTTATTGACTATCTCCGGTTTTGCCGGGTCCCGTGCAATCTTTTCTCTTTTCGACGTCTCATGTCAAAATTCCATGGCCACGTCAAGTCCAGTTGAGCTAGTCAACTCTACCGCAAAAGTGCCCTGCCTTGGCTGCCCTCCACTCGACTCGCTCGATGTTTGCGAAACACGAGACACCTGAAGAGGCCGGGGGGTCTCGTCTTTGTCACTTACTGCTTTGAGCAACCCCCCTCTTCAGAGTTGGAAAATAAGCTTAAGATGGATCACGGTATGGGACAGGGTTGTTTGATAGGAACTCTGTTTTCACGGCAGTCAGCGACCTTTTCAAGTATATTGATTCAGGTAAATTAATGAGTGATCTGTTCTTTATGGTCTATGAATCATTTGCTGATCTACTGACTTTTTCTTCTTCTTTCTTTTCTCGTATTCCATTGGCATGGAAATGAGACAACGGCAAACATCAAGAAACCAAAACCACGCAAAATGTATGATCGATGCCGACTTATCCATGAGACCCCTTGTTCGGGAAATGGGCACAAATTCCGTTAGATAATACAGTATCCGCTAGTGGAACCTCTGACGATAGAGGTAGGTCGTGGGTCTAAGTATCGGTCGGTAACGCTTTGATCTTTCTCTCTCTCTCTCTCTCTCTCTCTCTCTGTGGTGATCCATCATCGTAGATTTTCTTCTTACTCTTCTCCTTCTTTTTCTCCCTCAATCCCCTCTTTTTCTCTCTTTGGATCCACGGATTTGTTCCATTTTCCTTCTTTCGCCCCATCATCGTGCAAACCATTTCGTCATACGTGACAAATAGCTTCATCTTGACCATGTCACCTGTTTTGCTTTATTTTTATTTTATTATTCTTCAATACGGGGGCCCATCAAGGGCAATAATTGGACTGCTGTAATTCGTCTCATCGTAACATACATGCCCCGTCCAATCAGGTCGCGTTGGTGACCCCCTTTTCAGCCTCATCTGACAGAAGGTCTGGACCCCTCGACGGGCAGATTTCAGTGGTTATGCTTACCTCTATCGCTTGTTGATTACGGGCTAGCCTGAGCTTAAAAGACACCGAGAGTCCTGTCTGCCTGCCTGTCTGAGTAAACGGCAAGGTACCATGCCATGAATTACCTTACCTATTTAGCCAAAACCGAACAAACCTGGCGCTGTCAGTACCACGCGCCCAACGCCCGCCGCCGCTTCTCGGCATTATATCACATTCACCAAAGATCCTGGCGGTGTTTTTGAGTTAAAAAAGAAAAGAGATACGCCAGGGGATCGGGTTTAACACTTTCTCCTTTTTTGTGCCTCATTTTAGCTGACCCGGCTCAATAATGCATGGCGCCCAGTCCAGACTTTGACGATAGATGAGTCTCGGCGAACCTTGGCGGGGGCCAAGATAGCTCAAGATACCAAGCAAAGCAAATGGCGCTCGCTCTAGGCGAGGCCACAGGCTCTTGTTCTAATAAAGTCCTTAGTGGCGGTGATGGCTTGGTTCGCAGCGGAGCTTTCCTTGAGGCTTGTCACGATGCAGAGTAACGTGTGATGACTTTGAGCCTGCCAAGTTGCACTAATCACTTAAACTGGTGGGTTTCTGTGGTCCATTCCTTGGATCAACAGGTCACAGAACCTTTATCTGTCAGAGTTTTAACCTCGTGGTTTCGGTGACAATTAAGCTTAGCATCAGGGTTTGCCGTAGTACAAGTAAGTCGATTCGGCATTTGGTGATTGGGTTCTCACCGCATTATGATTATGGTGTCATGCTTAAGGATACCAGGCTGGCAGGCAGGCAGCACTGTGATAATGTCGATGCCAGCGAATGAATTAACGTGAATATTGGGTTATCCTTTACTGAGCCACCACATTTGACGATATAGGGTAACGTGTTAACAACACCTTTATCTATGTACCTCAACCTTGTCGGCTGGACGGGTAGATCGGCGACACTTGGGCTATGCCATGATCCGATTACTGACTGGGGTTGGCAAAAGGTCAGAGTCACAATGGCACAGACTCGACAGAGTAACCAACGTCTCGACGAGGTCGCTACCGTACACAGCAATATCTGGCAGTAGGAGACCAGTCGAGCCAATCATGGCGGTTCAAGGGATTATGATGCGATGGTTAAAACAAATAAGCATGCAGCCACCGAGCGCCAAGCTTTTTATCGGGCTGCACGGTAAAATTTTAAAAACAGAGACAAAAAGCTTCGCCCGCTGAGGGAGGGAGGGTCAGAGTTCACCATGAGCCTGTGGCGTCAGCCGAGTCATTATGGACAGGGATCTGAACGGACAGATCGGCACGCGAGAATTAGAAATATGGAGAGGCCCTGTCTAGCGCGACACCTTAAGTCCTTAACAGCACATGGGCGAGCTTCGAGATGCCGATATATCCAGATGGTGACATTGGTTAGACTCCGCCATGACGATTACGGCCTATTTCCTACGGCTATTGCTTCGGGACGTCTAGAACACGACTTACACGACTCACAGTGACTGGAGTGACAACTACACAACAGCAAATCGCCTATTCACCATCACCTCTCCCTCTTGGCAACAGAACCTCGCTTCTCCTGTCCGCGGTTAGCAGCCTCTTAGCAGAAAGCCAAGACAAATCCCTGATCCACCCGGCACCGCGAACACGCCCGGGAATAAGAATCTCAGTGAGGTGTGCCCCGGATAATGCCATTGGATTGCAACCGTAATCAGAATCAGAAACGCCCATTTTTGTTTCCGCTACGTACGTACCACTAGACCACCCCTGCAAAGCCAAAAAGCCAAGACGGTTGCGACGGCATCTCGCAACCATACCAAGACCACATCTCGCAAGCCACGGGCTCCAATTGACGGCCAACCATGTGTCCACTGTCCTCTTTTGCGGGCTCGGGTACGGAGTAGGGTCTGCCAAGACGCTGAGCACATTATCTTCTCCTGATGAGCGTCGCTGCGGCCTTGGGATTGGAAGACGCGGCTACTTCTCGTCACTTGCTGCTTGTAGGGACACGCCCCAGGACGGAATGACACCCGTGCCAAGCAAGTGGCTGACAACGCTTAAATTCATGCTTAAACCAGGGCGTTTCCCTTTGCTCGAATGAGAGGCCGCCTGACCCAAGGTACCACCTGCGCCGAGCCCTGCCCGATCCGTCTTGGCAGTTGTGAAGGAATCAGTATTTTATTAATTGGGCGACTCGTAAAGTGAGAAAACACCATTGTCTTTTCCGCGGGCATAGACAATTTCCATGGCATCAGTGACAGTATTCTTGGCGGCATCAGCTGCTTACAAAGTAGAACCAGGCAGTTTTGCTCAACCACACAAGCATTGGCACTCAACACAAGGCGCTTCACTAAAAACAACAGTGCTGCTGACTGACAAGGCTTCCCGCCGAGCCTTGGTACGTACATAATCCTCACAATCCATCGTTGTTTCATCGACATGGCAATGTAATTGGAGCGTCTCGCCTGTCGTATTCCATCCTTGGTACTTGGCTGGGTTGCGCGTTAGTGTGTACCGTCCGGAGCCGATTTTCCGAGCTCAACCCTCAGACGACCAGCAGCTCAAGTGGCCTTCCTCTCGCGTCAATTTCAAACAAACATGGGTCGTTGGTGCATGTATTGTCTGTACAGTCACTTCAGTACATTACATTGCGTCTTGGCTCTGTGACACAGCAGACTACATAGTAGTATCCATGGGCCAAGCTTTGGACAAGTCTGAAAAAGCAGGGAGTTGGAGGCTTGAGCACTAGCACAAGACGCACGGCATGGCATATGATGTCGATCCTGGTGCGTCTCAGCACTCAAAACATCCAACTCCCGTTCCAGCCGAGGGCGGTGACAATCAACCAACAACTTACAGAGCAGTACATCCAGATCCAGTGGTTCACAGGGAGAGATGGTGATTCCCACAGCACATCGAAAGGGCCGTGGCTCTAGAAACACACCGAGACAGAGACGAGACATTAACAAACGCCCAGCTCGGCACAGCGGCACAGTCGACGTCATGTCCTGGGGACGTGGGGAATGGGGGACTTTGTCTCCAGCGGGGCAAAACCGCCGATTTTCCCGAGTTGACCTCATCCCAGGCCTTCCTGTCCACTGTGATTGCTACATCGAGAGCAGTACAGAACCCGCCAATGGTCAAGATCTTGATCACTGGAACCCGTGTTACGTGTCCTGGACAATCATAAGCTTTGGTGAGAAGAACAAGCATTGGGCTAGAGACGGGCGCTGTCGATCTCTCTGAAACCCTTCATCTCTGAATGGCCAAAATAAGAAACCTTCGTATGTAGGAGAATTTAGAAGGGGAGGAGAAAAAAAAAGACACACGGATCAGGGTCTGGCGCTTGTTGGAAACAAGCAGTAAACGAGGTTATGCCTAATACACGCATTGATGCACAGTCTAATACCTTCCTTTCTGTTACAAGCCCAAGCTTAGCGGTAAAAGCGTGAACAAGAAGAACAGGGAGAAGAAGAACTTCTCCCCAGCACTCTCCATTTTTTGATCCCCATAAGTCGATCAGTCAGTCACAGCGGTCAACGTTACCTGTGGTTGCATTTATTTCTGTGTATGATACGACACCCACCTGCGAAAGTGCGTGTATCACGGCAAAGGGATTTTGAGTGGGAATGCATGACAAAAGCCGCTCTATGGCCGTTACCTGACATGGACATGATCGACAAGCCTCGCGCTGGGAGAGGCAGAGGCAGAAAAAGGGCCCCCAAATGAGGTAACTTCGTGGGTCCTTCGGAGATTCTCAAAGGCTTAAGCTTACCTTGAAGATCTCTATCAGTTGGACCCTAAACTTGAACATGCTGTGGTGCCTGGCAGACGTCATCTCGTCATCAACTGCTGAGCAAAACTTTATTTACAGGCGGCAGACGCCCCTTACTTGAGCCGTGCATGCCGGTGGGTGGTGATAATCTTTGCTTGTTGTTGTTATTCTGTCAGAAGAGGAAGTTGTTTAGAAATGCTGGTTTCTGTCAGTTTCGAATGGATTTCCATAACTGAACAACGGCTATGACGATGTTGCTGACTATGACCCCCTACCTACGGATACTAAGGTACCTATTATTGGGGTGGCTGTGGAGGCTGATTGCGTGGGATTGAGTGCTTACGAGCGTTGTTTCGGATAGCCAACATCAACTGGCATGATAGGGTCTCCTGGTAGGTATCGAATGTACTGTACATATGTGTGCACAATGACACTGATCCATCTCGCTCAGGCAATTATGTATCGGATTGCACGAGTGTGTCCGTAGATCATTAATTAATCACATCGTCAAGTTTACGTGAAACACAACCAGCAGAGGTCACATCGAGGTTACTGGAAACGGCTCTTGAGCGACAGCAAACAATTCGAGATTGTCTCAGCTGGGGCAGGCAATCAACCTGCGAGGAACTTTTTTTTTAACAGCACCGATTATCCCTGATAGTTGATCAGAGGAGACCAAGTGGGCTATAAGACGATAAAGTACATGACCCTCTCCCTCTCTGACACCGGGAACTTTTGAGGAATAACTGATCGATCTTGGCACTTGCACAGGGAAATGAAGTCAGGCCTGGTCCACCATCCACCAGGGCTTGAGTCTGTGCAATGCCATGGAGTACGGAGTATCAAAACCTGATATCTCGTGCGAGCCAAGACGCTTTGAAGCTCGGCCTCTTGAACAATCGTAATTTGTGCCGTGACCCAACAAGCCAAACCAACTCAGTTAACTCCTTTTGAGTCGGGAAAAACCCCCAGATGATCAAAGGAGCACGACAAATCCGAGGCTGTTTCCGACAACCCCTAGACTCGGGCCACGGCACTTGGTGCCAAGCCTGAAATTTGGAGTGTTCCAAAGCCGCATCATCCGCCAAGGGCTGACGAAACCCAAATAAGGCTCAATGGACGCAACAATAGCAATGTGACATGGAACGGGAAATACCCTTTTTATGTTTTTTTGGTATCGTGCCATTTATTAAATGAAATGTATCTTTCAAAGAAGGCATATTCCGTCAAAGACAAAAATGTCTTGCCAATTTCATCGCGAGCCAAGAACCGCTCATCATAATCCTGATACATAAGCACTGAGGTCTCGCTTAGGAGCATGGCCTCCTCTCCTGAACTACTCCGTATTTCTAGACGAGACCCATCCGGCCTTATTCTGCGCTTTGTGCGGTAGAAGGACGTACGTTGGACGATGATGCTGCTTCTCCCACAAGCCGAGAGTTCCGTTTCGTGGCCGACTGTCTTTTAAATTACAACACATGATGGACTTGTTTTTGATAGCCAACGAATTCTGATACAGCGGTGAAATTGTATGTACCGGTACCGTATCTGATACAGTACACACACACAACGACCGCTCGTAGAAAATTCACCCATTCACGTCCAGGCAGCCAAGACGATCAGCAGCCAAGCTTCAGTGGCTTTTCAATCCCTGCACGGGGCTTTCCAGGAGCGGCTTAATTCAGCCTTCTGACGGGTTCTAGCCCCCGTCACCTGCTGAGGTAATGAGGCCAAGAGGAGCCAAGCCCAGCTTGAAATAAGCTCGGGAGGGATAATTGGCTTCCTGATATGCTTACTGTTTGCCGCATTGCCGCATGCAATTTGCATAAGGGTATCCGTACTTGGATGGCTTTCAGAGGATCCGCGGTGGTGGGAACCGGAACCGTCACTGTCTGTCCTGTCTATGACTGCTGTAGTTTTGCTTGGACGGCTGATAAAGAGTGCCATTGATAGAGCATTGCATTGCATTGCATTACAGCATTGGCATTGCGATATTTGCATTCTGGCCGAGTTATTGTTGGTTGGCGCAAGGAATGATTATAGTAGAGTAGTATTTATGGTTATTCTTAGTGGTGCTTGGCATTTGCCTCTGTGAGACTTTTTCCCTTCTTTTTCATTTACAACTACAGGCCAAACCCAAGGCAGGTCCCTCCACTGGAACCTTAGTTTGACTCAACACCATCGGCATTGATCTCACGAGGCTTTACTCTTCCACTTGGTTTAATTTAAATGTTGAACAAAGTTTTGACTCATGAACTATCGTCGCCTCGACTCGAATCATCCGCCAGATGTTTCAGAGCAAGCTTCTCCCCTCTGGTCAACAAATCACGATAGGATCCCCTCAATGGCAGTGTAAATTATTTATTATATAACTTCCTCATCTCGAGCCGTCTATCCGAGTGATTGCGTTTCCCTTGCACCTTCCCCTCGACTCGCTTCTCGATAGTTCGAAACCCTAAGGCTCCATCTCGTATCGATAACGAAAAGGCCTCAGACCTCAGACCTCACCTGCACCAACTCGGATACATGGCAAAGGGTTCAGCTCTAATTATACCTACCAAGTGTGTCCCCGCCCGTATCACGATACCTTGGACTCTCAGAAACAGCGAAACAATCAAGCCGGTCAGACGGGCGCACCGAAACGTCGCCGACGCACATCAGAATCGCCTGGGAGCGCCTCCCCCATGACTATACTCTATCTCCCGCTACTGGTAGATTCAGCTAGTCGTTCGAGGTTCCAGACTCTCTGCTATCAACGCCAGCGTGTGACGGACTTTTATCATACGGGTAAGCTTCTTAATTCTACGCAGAATAAGCACTGCATTGCATTTATTGTATGATGAACCTGCAAACAACACAAACACACAAGTGGCTGTCAGTCACAACCACAAGTTCCTCCATCCACGGATACCTCATTCCTGTGCCCAGGCTACAACCTCCCACTACTGATCCGATAGCCGTGATCTGTCATGCATTTCCCTCCTTCTCACACCTATCATGCCCTTTCTGGACCCGACCCTGCCCTAGCCCTGCATCGTCATCTTTCCCCAAAAGCCCCTTGGTGGTGGGCCAGCTTCAAAAACTTGTCCTGACCAACCTAAGCTTAGACGAGTCTTAGACGCTCTCAATCTCACCCCTAGGCAGTGCCCATCTACCTACACACCATCCCCTTGACTTCTTCACACCCTCCTTCTTTGCCGTCCTCCGTGCTTCTCCACACTCCCGGCCATGTCGTCGCCGAGTTATCCACCACCGATTTTACGCCTCCAGGCCTCTGATTCCCTTTTCTGACTTGCCTTTGCAACCTTATCTTGCTCTTGGCCCCTCCCTGTCTTCCCGTCTTGTCCGAGGACACGGTTCATTAAACCCTGCTGACCTGTTTCTGAATAACAAGAACAACAGTACTGTACACTTCTCTCTAATAATCTTGACTTGACATTCCACTCCAACATTCTATGCTCGCTCGCTTCTTGTAGCAAATCATCGGTTTCACCAACTCGTCGACAAACGCAGCAAGCCGTGGCTCTCGAGCAACTACAGACTCCTTGATAGGTATGTTTGTCTCCGTCTCAGATCTTGTGTCTTTTTCCTATGCCTCTGGTACTCGGTACATCCGGCGCAATTCCTCCCAGGTGAGGCGGTTTGGTGCATGGATCAAGTGTCCTGGAAGCACTCGTGGGACCGTTGTGTTCACTACACCGGGTTTCTCTGGGGCGCCTGAGAGCCGCAATCGACTCTTGTGCGTGTGTGCTTGCTTCTCATGGCGCGGTCCTGATCTGAATCGCAAGCTGGGTCTTGGCTCGAGTACAGTCAAGTCAAGTCGAGCAGCTGCGAGATTGCTTGGTCCATCTTACTACATCCGACGAGTTCATGATGCATCTCGCCAAGCGGCAAATACTCAATCTAAGGGAAATTTTAGTCGAGTGGATCATCCACTTAATCGGCTCCGACGGCACTCCCGCCAGGGAGTCGAGCCTCAAACCCCTGGGATGTGGGCTTGGAGTGTGTCACTGTACCGTTGCGTTGTGGTTTCCCTTACGACCTTGTTTTGGGGATTATATATGATCACCGGTGTGCAACTCATATCTTGATTCTATCCCCTTGCAACCTTTTCTGTCTTCACATACACTCAATAACTCTACCAAGATACTTGACACCTGAACTCAGACATCATCTATCTACTCCTTCACGCATATACTTTACAGGCACAAGACTAACAAACCTACTTAGCCTTGTCACCTTACCAAGACCAAACAAACACTTTCATAAGCCCCAACGCTCTCAGGAACGCCAAGAAAGCGAAGGACGAGCCCACTTCCACAAGTGGATACGTGGACAAAATTCCGCTCAACCCTCAGCCCTTGTGGAGTCACCTTCGCACATTCAGCTTTCACACGCCCACGCCCTGGCTCGATCTGATCTAGTGGGGTGCCGCGTACAAACAAGCCAGAGCTTGCTTGGTTCTCATAAGGCCCTTATTTATAAAGACGCTGAGAACCTACCCAGGACACTGGATCTGGATCCATCACCCCCAAAACTTCTTTTTAACCTCCCGCCCTTGTGCGGAATATTTCTTTCACATAACATCACATCACGTTACACACCTTCACAATGGAAACGTACCACGGATATGTGCGGACACCCGCCGATGCTATCAGATTATTCGAGGCTTGCCGATTAGGTATTCTACCCCGTGTGCAACGACGACTTTCAGAGAAGGAGAGACAGTCAATTCGATCTGGTTCGGTTTTTGTTTGGGATGAGCGGGAAGCTGGTATGAGGAGATGGACTGATGGAAAGTCATGGAGCGCCAGCCGAGTGTCGGGGAGCTTCCTGACATACCGTGAGATGGAGGGCAAGCGAGGTGGTGGTTTCAACACTACCCGACGAGGTGGTGGAAAGACCCCAGACTCTGGACGCGGTAGCGACGAGGACCTAGATGACGGGGAGCCTGAGGGATACCGATACAAGGCAGACGGCTTGATGAAGCAATCTTTCAGCATCACTACTTCAACCGGCCAACATCTTCACCTTATCTCATACTATTCTCGCCCTCAACCTGGCCAACCTGAGCTTCAGCAACCAACAAACGATCCCAGCTTGCGCGGCATAGTGCCTGTTAAGGGCATGTATCCTGAGTCAAGTATGGGAGAGGCGAACACTACACCTGCTCTAACACGGGCGCCAATGCAGCAGCCTCCCTACATGGTTCCCCAGCATGGTCAACAACCATACGCTCCATATGGCCAGCCTGGTTATGGATGGCCTCCTTCTCCCGTCGCTACTCCTCCTTACAGCCATTACGCCGCTCCTTATTCCCACGGTGTTCCTCAGCAGCTTCCACCTCACCCCGGCCACCCAGGTCTTCCTCACCCACACTACCACCATCAGGCACCTGTTTATGAGCAGCGTGCTCCTCTTCCTCCTCTGCCCACCAAGCCCACCTACCAATCAACATCTCCTCACTACTCACACCCTACTCTCCCTAGAGCCCACGACTCGCCTCGAGAGCATCATTTGCAGGCAGCTGCTCCAGCCGCCATGGTGAATGGACCTTCTCGCACTCATCAGGTTGCGCTCCCGGGTCTTGGTGCTGTCACGAATGGCCCTCCAGGATCGTCTCTCGCTGCCATCAGCACTCCCCCTAGCCGCACTATGAGCGTCAGCCCTCCACGCAGCTCTCATTCCGAAGCTCCTGCCACCACATCCAACAAGGCCAGTCTCTCAGCGCTTCTGCACCCTACTCCCGCACCTAGTGAAAGCGGCAGCGTCAAGCCTGGCAGCGCCAGTAGCAGCCCTAGAGCGGCTGGTGCCTGTGGTCTAGAGAAGGGCGGTGTCAGTGAGGACGCAAGAGTCCTGAAAATGCTGGACCGCAAATTTTGCCTCTAAAAACGCGAGGAAGCCGTTTTCAGGGAGGTTGAAGAGGATTGGAGGCCAAAATCAGCCTAGTTAGAGGCTATCATGCCAAGGGGTTGCGTTTATCCATCATATGCATTGTCACGGCGTCTTGATTTTTTACGAGGCAGCAACCAAAGGGGGTTGACTGCAATCATTCAGCGTGCTTTTTTACGACCGGTAAAGGAAGAGAAGAGGTATGAACGGGACGGTGTTTAGGGGTCATACAAGGCAGAGCCATGGTTCAGTGGTGTTTGGGTGCCATTGCAATACCAAATCATGTACATAGTTGCTGAACAATGTCAGAAGCATATTGACCAAACTTGACCATCATCATCATCATCATCATCATCATCATTTTACCTGAATCATCGTGTCTGTATGTGTCTGAGTGACCCAGGGCGAGATGCCAGGCTGGCTGACGAAGCTGGTTGTACGTACGCTTTCAGTGCAAGTCAGGGGCGGCACAACGGCACGATGAGGTAGAATTTACAGTAGATTTAAGGTTGTTGTCAGTTAGAGGATAGCGTCTGCATTCCCGTTTATCCGTGTCTTTAGCTATTTGGCGGCGCGTAGTGCAGGGCCGCGTCATCCTGACGATGCCGAGATGCCGGGCAGGGTGTGGTACAGATCGTAAAGAACGCGTAAGGGAGAAACTGGGGAAGAAGAGGGAAATGATGCTGCTAAGCCAAAATAATAGAGGGTCTTGGGTTGTTCCAGGCAATCCTTAATTTTATCTCGAAGCCTGGAATTGGGGTTTGCGTATAAGCGCTGTAGGGGTGCGATGGAAATAGGCGGCAATTTAGAGGGCCTGGAGGATGAAGCTATTGACGATAGTTGACAGTGCTATTTACGGACGAGAAACATGTCTTTTAAATTGGCTCGAATTGGGCTCGTGAGATTGGTCTGCTCGTACTTGAGCCTTGCATTGTAATGTTGATTTTGAAGCTACCTATTCGTATTACATAGTTAGCTAGTCACTGCATGCCAGTAGTTATATCGTGCATGGTGAATAGTCTTGACGACCTCACATGTTTAGTTGTCTATTATATAGTAGATAGATCTGGAGACTCATTGTAGTCGCATTTGAGCTATTCAAGCAGCCATTGTATTATACCTTAAAATAGTTTATTTCATCCGTAGATGCACGCAATCAGTAGCGGGTCGTGTGTAAGTCGGATTATGGTTTAACCGATCCGAACACCGATTTGACAGCTGCTGCAAGTGCTACGCTACGCTACGCGCATCAATGGGCACAATGATCAAGCTTCGCGACGACTGATTGATTGTCTTTGTCCGCATCAATAGAGGACAATGAAATGACAATTCAATAGCTGAAAAACTCCCATCTCGATAATTAATCATCCTCGACTCAACTAAGATTGATCTAACGATAACCATGCTGTTACAATCCATATAGCAAGCAACTCTACTCCAACTCTCACCTCGATTTGACCTGATCCTTTCTCTAATCGCGTTTGCGCCGATACCATCATGTTCACCTTTTGCCCGCTCCAGGGCGCCCTTTCAGACTCGCCCGCTTCGCAATCGCTGCTTGAGCTCGATGGAGGAGTCAAGGTGCTGGTAGACCTAGGATGGGACGAGACCTTTGATGTTGAAAAGCTCAAAGAGATAGAGAAGTATGCCCCCGGCCCCCTGCGCATCTGATAGTGACGGCGATGGCTAACAAACATGCGCTGTAGACAAGTAACAACTCTCTCGCTCATCCTCGTTACACATGCGACAGCTTCACATCTTGCTGCCTACGCCCATTGCTGCAAGAACATTCCACAGTTCACGCGCATTCCCGTGTATGCGACACGGCCAGTCATTGACCTTGGTCGCACCCTCATCCAAGACCTCTACACATCGAGTCCAGCCGCGGCGACAACAATTCCTCAGAGTTCGCTTACCCAGAGCGCATACTCGCTAACACAGACTGCGACGACTGCGCAGAACCTGCTACTACAATCTCCTACGAACGAAGAGATTGCACGATACTTCTCCCTTATCCAACCGTTGAAATACTCGCAACCGCATCAACCTCTCCCCTCGCCATTCTCACCGCCTCTTAATGGCTTGACTATCACCGCCTACAACTCTGGACATACCCTCGGAGGTACGATATGGCACATTCAGCACGGCCTAGAATCTATTGTGTATGCTGTGGACTGGAACCAGGCACGTGAAAATGTCTTTGCTGGAGCAGCTTGGCTTGGAGGTGCTGGAGGTGGTGGCGCTGAGGTCATTGAGCAACTGCGGAAACCAACTGCACTGATCTGCAGTAGTCGTGGCGCAGACCGAAATGCCCAGACCGGAGGTCGCGCAAAGCGAGATGAGCAGCTGGTCGACACTATCAAGGCTTGCGTGACACGGGGGGGAACTGTTCTTATCCCTGTGGATTCGAGTGCTCGAGTCCTAGAACTCTCATACCTCCTGGAACATGCCTGGAGGACCGATGCTGCTTCTGATAATGGCGTCCTCAAAACAGCCAAGCTATACTTGGCTGGGCGCAACATGTCAAGCACAATGCGATACGCCCGAAGTATGCTCGAGTGGATGGACGATAGCATCGTTCAAGAGTTCGAGGCCTTTGCTGAGGGTCAACGAAAGGTCAACGGTGCAAACGATAAGAAGGAAGGTGGACCATTCGACTTTAAATATCTACGGCTACTCGAGCGCAAAGCCCAGATCGCACGACTTTTAAGTCAGAGCCCCGACAATGTATCGACAGAAGGCCGTGTTATTCTGGCCAGTGATAGCAGTATCGAGTGGGGTTTCTCAAAGGATTTGATCAAGGGATTGGCACGAGACTCGAGAAACTTGGTCATTCTAACAGACAAGCCGGGTCTATCAAAGACCGACAAGCCATCTATTGCACGGACACTATGGGATTGGTGGAAGGAGCGCAAGGATGGCGTGTCGGTGGAACAAACCGCAAAGGGAGAGAATCTCGAGTTTGTCTATGCTGGTGGACGGGAGTTGGAGATCCGCGAGGCCCAACGTCATGCGCTAGAAGGTGACGAATTGGCACTATATCAACAATGGCTTGCGACTCAAAGACAGCTTCAGGCTACACAGCAGAGCGGAGGTGCAGCTGGACTCGAGGCCACAGCAGATGTCGTTGACGATGCTTCGTCCGAATCCTCTTCTGATTCAGAAGATGAAGATGGAGAACAACAGGGCAAAGCCCTCAACGTCTCGACTGCTATCGCCCAAGCTGGCCGCAAGAATGTTGTCCTTAAAGACGAGGATCTCGGTATCAACGTGCTCATCAAGAAGAAGGGCGTATATGATTTCGACTCTCGAGGGAAGAAGGGCCGAGAGAGGACGTTCCCTATCGCTATCCGAAGAAAGCGCCAAGACGACTTTGGAGAGCTCATTCGGCCCGAAGATTACCTACGTGCTGAGGAGAAAGAGGAAGAAGGACAGGACAACACCAGCATGGAGGCTGCTGATGATAAGCTCGGCAAGAAACGAAGATGGGACGATTTTGCAAAGACTGTAACCGGTGCCAAGCGGCAACAGGGTATGCGGGCTGGTTCTGCGGACGGAGAAGAGGCTGCAGCTGGTGACCATGATGGTTTCGTGCCCGATGAGCTCGATAGTGTCGAGGATATCGAGACCGAGGAGCCCACGGGGCCATGCAAACTCACATATCAGACCGAAACTGTCCAGACCAACATGCGCATTGCATTCGTTGACTTTAGTGGTCTGCATGACAAGCGGAGTCTTAACATGCTGATTCCCCTAATCCAACCACGAAAGCTCATCCTTGTTGGCGGTGAACGAGATGAGACACTTTCTCTGGCTGAAGACTGCCGTCGAGCACTGGGCGGAGATAATGGCAACGCGGATACAGGCAGTGAGCGTTCCGTTGACGTATATACTCCCGAGGTTGGGGTTGTTGTTGATGCCAGTGTCGATACCAACGCATGGGTTGTCAAGCTCGCTGATCCTCTGGTCAGAAAGATCAAGTGGCAGAACGTACGTGGCCTGGGCATTGTTACTATCACCGGACAGCTTCTTGCCACGCATCTCAACGAAGCCGCCGCAGCAGACGAAGATGCTGCCAACAAGCGCCAAAAGACAGAGGAAGCCTCCTCAACAACACTCACCAACATGGCCGCTGATATTCCCTCGGCCACACCAGTTCTCGACGTTTTACCGGCGAACCTCATCTCCGCCGTCCGCTCAGCAGCTCAGCCACTACACGTTGGCGATCTCCGACTAGCTGACCTCCGTCGTGCCATGCAATCTGCTGGACATGCAGCTGAATTCCGTGGTGAGGGCACACTAGTTGTCGACGGCACCGTGGCTGTCCGCAAGACTTCGGCAGGACGCGTCGAGGTAGAGAGTGTCGGTATGCCGACTGCACGAAGAAGCACTTTCTACGAGGTGCGCAAGATGATATACGATAACTTGGCGGTTGTGGCTGGTGCATAGAACGAAAGTCCATGAATGGTCACGGAAGAAATTCGGGGCGAAGAAAAGAAAAGGAAAGGAAAGGAATGGGCGTAATCGATGGGATGCGCTGGTTTTTGTACTCTACTGAAGAAAGAAGGGCAAGCAAGATAAGACAAAGGTGTATTCTCTCTGGGGAATGAATTTGGTTACAACGAGCCACAACGGGGTTGGAGATTGCAGAGGATGGAGGTTGAGATAGATTCAACAAAGGCATCAAAGCCACATATTCTCCATCTTGCTTTCGGTGTTTATGGCTTTCACTGTAAATTTTGACGAACAAGTAAAGGACTGAAGCATAACATGATAAATCACAATATCGATTCCAGGCACATGCATCTATGAATCTTTATGAGATCTGATCATTAAATTGATGCTCATCTCTTGACAGACAGATCTACTCTCTAGCCGTCTCACTCGGTCTGAACGGTCCCTTATCAAAGCTCTTTCAAATTAACGTTCATAAACGGTGTGAAGAGCGCCCAAACGCCTAGCAATGCAAGTCTATTCAACCATATCCAACCATATTCAAGTGCCCCAACACCAATTTTCATCTTACAGGCTGCATAGGCGCCATCTCATACTCTCCACCACCATCCGGCCCCCTTCCTCTCGCAGCGATACCCATCTCCTCATCAACAGGAGGAGGCTGCGGCGCTGCACCTTCGGCTCCTGTAGCTGGGAGAATGGGACGACCGCCGAAGAAGACAGGCTGCAGCTCGCGATACCGACAACCCCAAGTTCCGACACCAATACATAGCCCAGATGAGACAAACATGGTGAACCACCAGGCTCCGTGGCGGGGGATGTGGCCGCTGTAAAGGGATGCGACTACGAGGTTGAGAAAGTGGACGGTCAATGCGAAATCGGGTACGAGTTTGGAGCGAGCGATGAGGGCGACTATTGCGATAGGACTATAATGTGTTAGTAGTGAACGATAAGGGGAGCTTCTGTTATTCAAGCAGTAGAAAGAACTCACATAATCAACCCGCCGTCCAACAGGAACACAAATGCCATGAGCCATCCATGTGTGGTATCTCCTCTCAGCCCCTCCCATCCAAATACAAGCGTCCAGCTAAACCCAGAGCCGGAGACAAGCGCCGTAAAGACGATCAGAACGAGTGCAGCGAAGTAGTATATCGCCTGTAGCGTCGCGATCTGGCCAGCGATCTTTAGGGGCGCAAGTTCAGCGAGGGCGCCTGCGCGCGGAGGTTTACGACGCCGAGGCATTTCGCTTTCTTGCTCCAAGTTGTTGTAAGAGGCCAAGTGTAGAGGGTGCAGGAGTCGTCGGTCATCGAAGGGGCATGTCTCGTGAGTGAGGGTCTTGTGATGTCTTGTTTGAGCTTTCGGCTTTAGCGCATGAACCTTGTATTCCCAGCTCCCTCTCGTCTCTTGAAGCTTGATTGTTGAAAGTAGGACTCAACAGAAGCTGAGGATCAGTAGACAAAGAAAAAGTAAAAGTAAAAGTAAAAGGAGAGAAGAAAAGTTGAATGCAGGGAATAAGCCGAGTTGCTTGAAACAAGGGAAGTAAAGGACAATCAAAGGACAGATTAAAGTGCATCAGCCACACAAAGCAAGCATAGCTACCCTGAAACGTGGCTTGTGCTCTGTCCGCTAAACCACTTCGATCTCACCGCCCTCTTTTTCTGCCGCTTCTGCTCGTCATAACGTAACCTCAGCCTTAGTAGAAGATGCACGGCCCATGAGATTTTGTACTCCGTGTGTCTCGCCCTCATCACCATCACCAATTAACTGTCTCGCATAAAAACCACAAAAAATAAACAGACACGCAATGGGTTTCTGGCCATTCTCAAGCGAATCCCGCGCTGACGCCATCCGCTCCGGCGACGCGATACCAAACCGTCAAGAGCGCAAGATCTGCTGGGCCGCCCGCGATGCCTACTTCAACTGTCTAGACGCCCACAACATCGTCGACGCCAACAAGGATCCATCAGCGACAAAGAAGGCTTGTCCAGTCGAGACGGCGGACTTCGAGAGGGACTGTGCAGCTGCTTGGGTCAAGTACTTCAAGCAGTGGAGGGTTGCCGATATTCAGAAGAAGCGACGCCTGGATGAGTTGAGAGCACAGGGTGCACAGGAGATGACGGTTACGACGAGCTTTGCGCCAGAGGGTGGTGCTGGGGAGAAGGGCAAGGGCGTAGGCGATATTCAGGCCATGTTGGACAAGAAGAAGTAGAATGACCTGGAGCAATAAGACGATGGATGAATGAGACAACGGATGGACACGGAAAAGGAAAAAAGGCTTCACAAAAGGCCAGTTCTTGTTATACATATTTGTATTATATCACTGTAAACTACCACAAAACCACCAACTCACACCCCAAAAGTTACAATCACAACTGCAAATGCAACTGCAACTGCACTCACTGTACGAACACCACACCACGCCCATTCCTCCCAATGAGCCAACTCAAGTCTTTATCCTACCAAATCTATCTATTCCTACTACCTAAGCCGCTGCCTGTGCAAGCCCTGCCAGCTGATGAAAACCCAAGAGGACAATAAGTATATGACAAAAACGAGATATCATGTGAAAAGGGGGCCGGTCAACAAAGAATTGATTAACGACCACCAAAAAAGTGAATAAAAAACAGACTGTAGCGTGCTAAGCGTGGTGGTATCATCCATATCTTCTTCTTTTTTTGATAAAAGGAGCCATATCTGCACTCGCTCCAGAGACACCGACCGCCCTTGAACCTGGCGATACGGACGGCTCGCCCACCCACCACCTTTCCGAGTGCTTCTCTGCTTCGTGGCTGACAAAGGAAAATGTGACTGAAATAGAAACTTGCTTTCATAGGCCGAGGCCGAGTCCAGTATGCCAAAGATGCTGATTGACAGAATAACAATAAGGAAATAATGCAAGGCTGGTCAAAGAATGGTCCAGCTCAAGAGTGTGATAAGAATATGAATAAAGGGGTGTCGCCAGGTGTCTCGCTTTTCTAATGCATCATTGGTGGTCGGCGATGGTTCCGTCGCTCGTCAACCTTGCGTATGTATCTGCGTCGTTCGCTTTCTTAATCGTGAATCCATCTTTGTCCTCCTCGACAAACCTGCAGGTGACTCCTTGGTTTGACCTTGGTCGCAACCTAAGCTACCAGTCGTACTCCATTGTCGTCTGTCCCATCCTTCCTTGGTAATGGAGGCAGCTCCTTGTTGAGACTATCAATGCTCACTCTCTGTCCTTGATTGACGGGACCTGTGCCATTGCTCAGACCTGCATAGCCACTATCTGCGCTTCCGGGTCCAGCATGTCCTGATTTGGGAGGAGTTGGGGGCGGTGCTCTCGTCGGAGGTAGGCTCTTGTTGAGGTCTTTGGAGGTTCTCGGAGGCTTGGCCTCGGTGTCGTCGCGGCCATTTTCACCGGCCTCCTGCACCACCGGCAAGATAGGCTCATGCTGCAAAGAATCGCGGTTGTCCCTAGAAGTGCCGGTAGTCAAGACTCGGTCTGGAACCTGGCTCTCGGTATGACCATGCCTCTCAGAGCGCTCGGCCTCCTTATTAGCCCGTTCGAGTGTTTCCTGAGCTTCCGGAGATCGTGGGCCAGGTGGTGGAGGTGGCACATGGGTTGGCATCGGTGGAACGGCCTGAGACGACCTGCGGCGAGAATTCCAGCTTGACACCCTGTTTTCTGAACGTTGAGATTCAATCATTTCCTGGTGTCTCCTTTCGGCCTCCCTGTGAGCTTCTTCGGTGGACATGGTGACACCTTCGATGAAATGGTAGAACCGGTCACCATACTGGTCAGGTGGCAGTGCTGAGATTTGGGTCTTGTCACTGGATAAGCCCTTCCAGAAGTGCTCAATTTTTTTGATGATTCCATACTAAATCATGTCAGTTGTCGTCGGGTTCAGCATTGGTGCAATACTTACGTGAGTGAGACAGTCGATGACTCCGAGATAGTAAATTTCATCCCCTGGAGTGTTATCTTCATGGGTCGCCCTAAAACCACCGTCATCCTGTCCAAATACCCATCCAGGTCGATGTTGGCCTTCTTGTAACTCATCAGGCATCTTGTTTGCTGACTGGCCCATGGGTACTGGTCGCTCCTGGCGAATCATCTGTCTCAGTTCCCTAGCCTTACGTTGGTTTTCTAATTTGGATGGTGTGCGAAGGAGGACCGAGTTGGGCTCGTCGTCAGGAGACTTCTCACCACCAGGGTTGAAAACTTGTAGTGTCTTGTCACGAAGGTTCTCTTCATTCCCTCGAGTGACATCATGTATGCCAACCAGTAGTGAGTAGTCCATGATCTTAAGTCTCTTCAGGAGAGCAACATCCCGTTGTAGTTGCTCAAGGAACATGCGCTTCTTCTGAATACCCAACTCGAGGCTCCGCTGTCGCCTCAGCCAGTTGAGATCCTTCAGGGTCGCCCTGGGATTTTTCTCCAAATCCTCTTCACTATAGTCTCGACCAATAGTAGAGCCCTTCAGATCGAAAGTGGTGTGGATATCTCGGTGTGGGGGGAAGAGGTTGTTCATCACAACAAAGTGAATCTTTTTTCCATATGGCATCTTGACTCGGTGGAGGCCGTAAAACTGTGAGAGAAGCATGTTGGGGTTATCTTTAACATGCTGGTAGTATTCTTTAAGGATCTTGCGAAGAAACTTATGTTCAGCATGGTGGATGGTCTTGATGATGTACTTGTAATCCCGTGAGAAGTAAAAGAAACTTCCGCTCTTGCCAGGGGATCCCAGCTCAGAAAGAATATACTTGCCCGTGAGCGACATCAGATAATCGGCAGGGTCCAGGCGGAAGAGAGCTCGGAGGCGACGAAAAACCCAAGGAGCGTAGTCCTTGAACTTGAAATCATACTTGGCAGACGGCACAAGCTCGTTACCGGCGATGTCAAATGTCGACTTCTGCTTAGTCTCAAAATCGGCATCTGTCAACTCTCGGTCGAGCTTGGCATTCGTCCTTGAAACCGAAACACGAATACCTGTAAGCATGTTGTAGGCCGTCTCCCAGTTGGCGTGATTCTCGTCAACCTTGGTACCAACAAGAACACGATCGTCATCCTCCTCCTCCTTTCTCCTCCTCTTGCTAGCTCTCTTTTGTCGCAATGCCTCTGCCCAACGAAGAGCATCCTCATCTGGTACAATCTCATCCCGTGGTCCGTCTGACTGCATTGATCGAGTTGGCCTTCTACCCATACTCAACGAGGGCCGTCGGCCACTTGAGCTTCCAGCATTAGTAGGGGAGAAGCGGCCACTAGCTTGAGCTGTATCCATTCCGTCTTTTGAGCCGCGCCCAGGCACGTATTTTGGTACATCGAGGGTATGTCGTTGCTTGAGACCAGGGGGTGCTTGTAAGTGTCCTGTTGATGAGGCTGCTGCGCTTGACGGGTTATAGATTGGTGGTGATGACAATCGATGAGTACCATTTGTGCGAGGGTGCAGTGCCTGCGCCGCATCGGTGTTCGTATTATTATTCGCCGAGAGAGCAGTTTGTGACTGAGAACCGCCTGTGTTAGAATTGAGGCCATTGGTATCGGATGAGTGTTGGCGTGTGCGGTCGACTAGGTTCGCTGTGCCATTAGGCATGGGCTGCTGCCCAAACTTGCCGACTCCATTTACATCGTCTTGTTGGGTGTGAGTAGCCGTGGCGGACATGCCGTTGGAATTGGAGCTCATGCTCGTGGGCCGCGTGTTGTTACTGTTGCCATTCATAGGCGCCGGTGTTGAGTCGGAGACGTCGGACGCGTGCGTAGAGGAAATTGAGCTCTCGTCAAAGCTCTCATTGATCGTATCGGATCGGGTGTGGCGGATAGAACCCCCATTCACCCTCTCCTTGTTTACGAAGCCGAACTGGTTCGTGGGATCAAGGTTGAGGATATCGGGGTTATTGCTAAAGATTGTGGAATTGTCCTGACCGGAGAGAAACGATGGCATTTCGAGCGGGAATGTGAAGAACTCGCTGGAGGCCAAGACCAGCGAGTGCTGACGCGGTAGATGCTACTAGGTGAAGTGATGCTATTTCGAGCCTAAATCGGGGGTTGTGGATGTGATAATATCGTCGAGACGTCGTCGGGCTCTGCAATCACTTGGCCTCCTGTCGCAGTGGCTCGCTCTCACTAACTCTGGGATGAGTATTAACGTTGCTGGTGGACAATGGGCGGTAGAGACGAGAGAGAGGGAAATTGGTTCGAGGGCCTTGCTGGCTGGGCGCACGGGGGGATGCTTGGCGGGTCGACCAATGGGCAGGGCAAGGACACCACGCTGGGGTGAAAAGTCGAGGGGGGAGAGCGAAAGCCCTGGCGAAGTTGAAGCTCTAGATTAAAAGGGCTACGGGAGTTGTATGAAGATGATTGCGATGGGAAGCGATTTCGTGTATCGAATTCCCAATTAATGTGCTGTCGAATTAGATCGAATTCTGGGTGTGAGGTGAGTGAGCGACGGAGACGGAGAAGAGAGACGGAGGATGGATGGTGTAGTGTACCTAGTGTTGGTTGATGGTGGTGGTGGTGAGGCTGGGAGAAATCCGGGTGGGAAAAAGTGACGGGGGCCTGGGCTTGTTCTTTCAGCAGTCGCAGCAGCTCCTTCCTGCCTTGCCTTGCCTGGCCTGTACCTAAAACTGGAAATGAGTCGTCTCTCTGTGTGTCCTGTAAGGAAGAAGGGGGGAGGAGATGGTACCCAATGGGATATAGGATGGGGGGGGGCCACCGGGATCCCGGCCGATATGGGATGTGAGGATTGGTGGACGGTGTGACACCTCAGGCTCTGTTCTACTGGGCACAGCGTATTCAGGGCTATCTTCCAGTGCACTCCACCCACTGAAGCAATGCAACTGGGCTGTGTGGACCGCTGAAAGGAGAGGGTTTACGTGGCATAGGGTCCCACGCCAGATGGGCTTGGCTTGGGGCTTGGCAGACGGCCCTGGAAACCCGTCTCCCGTGCCGCTGCTACTATTTATCGGTGGCTTGTAATATTGGCGTCCAGCTCTTGTATTTTGAGAGGTACGGTACGGGTCAGAGAAAAGATGCACGCCATTGACACAATTTAAGATGCCATTAGAAGTGCCGGTCGGTTGTGGTGTTGTCAGATTTGACGATCTGTGGCCATAATCATCCTCCTTATCTCGCCAAGGGGTTGTTAACATGAGAGAGCAGCCAACTTTATAGTTCAGTACTCCGTACTCTGTACAGCATTACAGCCCAGGCTTTCTCCATGATTCAATACGATCTCCCTATTCAATGTCATCCTTGTCATGAAGCATCAATCAGTGCCCGTCTCATTCTAAGTTTGCCTCAGAAGTCGAACAGTGGGTAACGAGTTATATCTCGACTCATGTCTCTTCAACATGAAACTTGTGGTCTTCAAGCGTTGACTCTTCCTCTGTTCTGTAGAAAACAGGTTCAGTAACTTGATGTTGATTGATTCAGCTGATCCGATTTCAATATTGTTCGGATGCTTGAAAGGCTCCGAGTGCTTGTTACTTGCTATTAAAGAACCTTGTAAGTCATCTGCAGCCTGGATTGGATCCCGTCAACATCAATCACCCCAGGCACCGTTAACACAGCCACGGGGGGTCAAGATCCACTCTCCTGGTCTCCCCCTTCTCTTTCAATCTCGTTGTCGTGGATATGAAGACCAAGCTACCTACGGATAAGGACTAATGTATTTACTCTTCATCTCAACTTGAACATGAAATAGTGAGAAGAATTTGTAAGTGGCAACATATTTTTGCTGGTGGTGTTTCTTTCAAACGAAACACAACATTCAACTAATGGCAACTGATCGTCGTTTCGGCTGATATGTCGATTTGCAAGATCGGCACCATTCTCTCATGTTCCAAGTCCCAAGACATTTGTTCCTGTCCCTCGGGGGGGCAAGAAAACAGCGAACCTCAATATAGGGTGTCAAAATAAGCTCAGTAAAAGTTATCCTAAGCTTAGGGCTATATTACCTAAGTCTTTTTGTCATTTAGGATCAAGGTCCCATGTTTTCTTTCCTCCCCTAGCTGTCCCTTGTTTTTTGTCTTGACCGCTAGCTAGCACATTCCGTCATGGCTGCAACCCTTATGACACCAGCGGTGTTTATGCGGCTGATCTACCATCCAACATCCGTCCATATTGTGATAATCCCGCGGCTATAACATCCGATATGTTTATGTGAGAGCAATAAGTACCATGATCTTGGGTCTTGTAAATGTTCATTAGGGTTATGGTGGCTGTGAAGGAGTCTTGCTCTAAAGAACGTGTGAATAGCCTAAGCTGTCACTCAAAGCTCGTATCACGGGCATGTGCGTTTTCTGTAACACATGGAGAGCTTCGTTATACATTATATGACTTAGGTTATCATGCTACACTCACAACTGATTCTTCTTCAGTATCAGACTCGTCACGAGAAAGCCAAGCTCATCATCTTACAACATATCAAACCCAATATCTAAACAAGCTCTTCATTCTCCACAACATCTCTTATACTCTTGGCTGCCTCTTCCTCTTCAATAACATTTGTCTCCCTACCCCTGCCAAGCCACTCACAGAGCACGGCCCTTCTCGGGGTTGGCGAAGAATGCGAGCAACCGTGACAGATGTAAAGGATCCACTGTCTACGCAATCCTTCATGAATTCTTTCAAGCACAGCTAACTCAACTCTCTTGGCCATCTCTCTCGAAATAAAAAGGAGGGCTGTGATTTTCAGGAACATGCGTAGTCTAGTGCTAACTAACGCGCCTTTGCTGATCAGATACGTGAAAGCCCTATAGACCCTGTCCTTAGGTGGTTTTTGTCAGATCGCATTCCAGTGCTGACTCATTCGTTTCTTGCTTCACGATCCTCTTCCAGATGCACGTTTCACGACAACTTCCTAACTTGACTCTTTCAACAACCCCAATTACTATATCCAGATGTCCGCTCAAACTTAATGTGAACCTTAAATAGGGGCTTGGCGTACTGATGGTTTCTGATCTGTTGGGATCGGACTACTTCTGAATCATTTTCTGCCCCCTATGATCGAGCACCCTAATTCTCTCAGTAAGTTCACCATCACAAGTTATCACACAACTCAAGAGTCATCTGTATGAGAGGAAAGTGGGAAATCCCACGATTTTACTCAAATAAACTATCTGCCTCACCAGCCCCAGCCGCGTCGTTGCAGAACGCAAAATCCGTCCATACAGCGGCACGCGCCGAGCCAGTATGAAAGTCATACAGCCCATTCAGTTTCCCCTCCCAAAAGTTGTTTTTTCTTGTTTTTCTACATTCATAATTTTCATTGGTGCTGCTCAATAGCAGTCATCTCACTGTCTCAACCCTCAGTCTTGTCGCGAGAAGCCGTGTTCGAGCAAAGACTGCATCTTGTCCGTGATAGGAGAGGGAGGGAGAGCAAGATCAATGTAATGATGTTACCCGCGGGCCTCATAGAGCCCTTTCGAATCCACCAATACGTCTAGCAGAGTTTGCCTCAACTCGTGAGATCCGCTCATCCAACGTAGATTTGTCGTAAGGGTATCATATCCCCCGTGCGCTCGCTCCGCCGAGGTGCCATTCAAATCGCAAGTCAGCTACAGAAATTGCAGCCCTCAAATACAAACCGAGGGCAAGGCCATCCGCGTGAAGAGCCTCGAACGCCCCGAACCTCAGAAACTCCCCTTCCTTCCTTTCCTTTCTCCCCGCACCATTTGACTGTGCCCAGCCCCAAAGCGAGTATGTCTACCGTGGTCGATGCCCAAAGAACACCTTTTCCCTGGAAGTTCCATTTCTCGCTCGTTTTCATCATCCGTAGATATCATGAACCAAATCAAACAGAATGCCAAAGCCGATGGTGATGATACGACTGACAGATCCGTGCAACAAGGAAGCCAACAGGGCCTCCATGCCAAGAATGCGTGAGCCAAATGAGTCGGGGCTCGCTAATGTGTTGGGTTTTTGCATAGAAACCCTTTGTGAAAGTGTCGAAGGAGTCGTAATCCATCGGCAGTGCAGGCCGTTCGCCGTCCCATCCATTCGCGGAAAAATATGCGAATAATGTACAATCCAACATTGAAATCACAACCCAGTGCAAAAAAAGAAAATCATCTTGAAGTCATCCTTAAACCCCTGTCTCCCCTACCTAACGCCATGCATGAGTATATATGATATTAGGATTGGGCATCGCGGGGCGGGCCGCGACCTCGACCGCCTGCGCCTTGGCCACCACGGCCACGATACCCGCGGCCTCGCCCACGACCGCGCCCGCCGTTGTTATAGTGCGGGTTGCCGTGCTGAGGGTTTTGGCTCTGCCAATTACCCTGGCCTTGTTGAGGCAGACCAGCCTGCTGCATCTGCTGAGGCTGTTGGTATTGCTGAGGTTGTTGAGTTTGGGGCTGCTGCTGACCCTGTGCAGCAGCTAGTTGTCCCCTTTGCATGTTGGAGATGGGTTGGGGGATCGACTCAGGGTTCTCGTAGACATAGAGACTCTTATCGATGCTGGCGGGGATGGGCTGGATCTCAGTGCCAAGATCTCGCTCAATGTTGTAGAGGTTGAAGCGGTCGTCCCAGTTGATCAGGTTGATAGCCAGACCAAGGTGGCCATAACGACCAGATCGACCAATGCGATGGAGATAGGTCTCGGCATTCTTGGGGAAATCAAAGTTGATGACAACGTTGACAGCCTGGATGTCGATACCACGGGTGAGGAGATCGGAACAGACCAAGTTTCGGCACACACCGTTGCGGAAGTCGTGGAAAACACGATTTCGTGCATGTTGCTGCATCTTAGCATGACTGTAGAAGCAGGAGTATCCAAGTTCGGTAATCTTCTTAGCAAGAAGTTCGACTCGGTTAGTGGAATTACAGAAGATAATCGACTGGTTGATTTGGAGCTTGGAGAAGAGGGTGTTTAAACAGTGGACCTTCTGCTTCTCTTCAACAAAGGCGTAGTATTGAGTGATACCCCTCAGAGTGAGCTCGTCCATCAGGTTGATCTCATAGGGGCTGACCATGTTCTTATCGGAAAAGTCCTTGACGGAGAGAGGGAACGTGGCTGAGAAAAGCATGACTTGCCGGTCCTTGGGGTGAAATTGCAAGAGCTGCTCGATAACAGGAGTAAACTCAATGGATAGAAGCTTATCGGCTTCATCCATAATGAACATGGGGCATTCGCTAAGGTCGGCAACATTCTTGCCAGCGAGATCAAGAATTCGGCCTGGGGTACCAACCACAATATGGACAGGATCCTGCAGACGAATAATGTCATCTCGAAGACCGGTACCACCAGTCGTAACCATAACATTAATGCCGAGGTGCTTGCCGAGGGTTTTGCAGACTTGTGAGGTCTGCATGGCAAGCTCACGTGTGGGGACAAGGATAAGACATTGAATCTTGGATACCTTGGGGTTGATGCGTTCCAAGGTAGGGATGACAAAGGCAGCTGTCTTGCCAGTGCCGTTCTTTGCTCGTGCAAGAATATCTCGGCCAGTTAATGCGACGGGTATAGCTTCCTCTTGAATTGGTGAAGGCTTCTCAAATCCTGCTTCAAAAATTCCCATAAGTAGATCTCGCTTGAGGGCAAAGTTCTCGAACTCGAGGCCCTTTGTGTTTGTAACATCCTGGGGACAAAAGGGTCAGCCTCTGGGGTGCGCCGAGAAAATCATGATTGCGTCATGTACCTCTGTTTGTTGTCGGTTATCCTTTGCGGGGAGGTTCAGGTTCTTCTTCCACTCGTCACTCGCGGCGGGAGCACCGTCACTGCTCGAGTTAGTCGAAGCTCACAAGGGCCGCTAGGGCGGCGCAGCGGACCTGAGTTGGGTGGATTTCAGCTTGTCTGCTAGCTGATCCGCCATTGCGTGTATAGGATCCGTCTACGGATCGAAAGAAAGTAAAAGGGCGAGGTATTATATGCAAAACAGCACAGAGGTCGGCCTCTCGTGGGATCGGGGCGCGGGAGGGGGGCAGCAGGTGAGGAGCTGCAAGGCGTTGTTGGTTTGTGTGGAGAGAGGTCGGAAGAAAATCGGTGCGCGAACTACCTGAGAGACAAGACTCAGGGATGAAAGTGCTTCAGTCAGTTGAAAACGCGAGGTCGATGTCGTGTGGAGAGATTTCTTTGTTGTCGTGGGGTGTTTAAAGGTGTGGTTGGGTTCTTGGTGGAGGGAAGAAATAGAGTAGAAAGTAGGCTCAGTCTTGGAGTTTGAAGGTGAAGGTGACGATGGTGTGTGCCTCATTGCGGCGGAAGGCCCTGCAGTTTTTGGTCACGTGTAGGCGGGGCAGCCCGGTTTTTATCCTTTGCTGAGATGGATGAGAATGAGCTTTTGCTAAATTGACCTAGTCTATTATATTCTGGAATTAGCCAAGTGTTTGCTTGGAGTTGAGCGACTCTCGGTGGGAGATTCCGAGGCTTTTGTGGCGATGAAAATGACACGAGAGGTGAAAATCAACAGAGTTTCAATGAGCACGCATGATACCTCGAGCTCTAAGCAGGGGCCAGCTCTAACGATTTAACAAGAGAGGTACACCTTGTACTGCAGTCTGGGGTTGAGTTCTTCAATTGGGAACAGACAATCGATTTCTGCGTATCTTTTGAGGGAATGTGTACCTCCGAAGTTTAAATTCTTATTGTCCATCTATCATTTCGCATTCCAGGTCAAGAAAGGTAGCGTTACTCCACGTTACTCGATGCTAGGCACACTACCTATCACGATCTCTCAATCACATGAAAACAATAGCATGACCAATAACCGCTGGAGAAATTCCTAATTCACGCAAGCCATTCGCTCATAATTCATCATGGAATCTGTAAAAACTGGTATTCATTCTTCGCTCTACTCGGCCTGACATCTAGACCAAGGCCATAGCCCAATAAGTAACTCCAAGGTGGTGCAATATATATACAAATAATCTCAACTCCGGCTTTTACAGCTTCATACCCACGGCCTTTGCAACTCTCAGACTCTGCCTCATGCTAAGATCAAGCATAATCTCTTCACTGCCACCGGGGATGGCATATGCTCGCACATCACGGTACAGTCGCTCGACCTTGGCACCCTGGCCTCCTCGAGAGTAACTCAGACCACCAAAAATCTGACTAGCTTCCCGGGCACAGAACTCAAATGTGAGGGTAGACTGTGCCTTGAGACCAGCAATAGGACCGCCGAGTCGAAGCATAGCCTCTGTCTCACCCATGCGCTCGCACTGGTAGATGAGGTTCTCGAGCCAGTTGTATGAGGCTTCGATTTGACGAGCCATGTGAGCGAGCTTCATGCGGATAACAGGGTGGTCAATGAGCTTCTTGCCGAATGTGCGTCGCTTGCTACCGTACTTGACGGACTCCTCGTAACAGACACGAGAGAATCGGAGGGACTGGATGATAATACCCATACGCTCGTGATTGAAGTTGGTCATGATGACCTTGAAACCCTGGTTCTGCTTGCCGAGCAAGTTCTCAACGGGAACCTTGACATCTTCGAAGGTGATGTATGTTGTTCCTGAAGACAGAACACCTTGGCAAGGCATGCGTCGAGTGGAAACACCCTCGCCACGCTCAATGAGTAGCAGAGAGACACCGTTCATACCAGCCTCTCCAGTTCGCACAGCGACGGTGAAGTAGTCGGCCCAGATACCGTTGGTGATCCACTTCTTCTCACCGTTGACGATGTAGTGCTTGCCATCCTCGCTCAGCTTAGCCTCGCAGGTCAGGTTGGCGACATCACTACCAGCATCAGGCTCGGTGATGGCCAAGCAGATACGCTTCTCACCACTGAGAATACCAGGCATGATACGGTCCTTGAGCTCCTTCTTACCGAATTTCATAAGAGGAGGGCAGCCAATACCGAAACCACCAATGATGTTCCAGACGAAACCACCAGAGCCAGTGCGGGACAGCTCATCGGTGATGATCATCTCGTGGAAGAGATCCCACTGCTCAGGAGGGACAGACTTGATACCTTGAGGAACATATTGTGTTGGGTACTTGACACCGAGCAGACCAGCGAGATAGCCGCGGCGACCCATCTCCTTGTAGATCTCCTCGGGGACCTCCTTGGCCTCGTCCCAGTCGGTGACATAAGGCTCGATGTCCTTCTCCACCCATTCGCGGATCTCGGCGCGGAGAGCAGCATGAGATTCGTTGAAGTATGGTGAATGGTACTAAGACGTGTAAGCAAGGAGCTGACGGAAGGTAACAGGGGTAAACCTACGCTTTGGTACCAGGCAGGGTCAGCAAAGGGGATCTGGTCACCGAAGGGCTCAAGAGCCTCGGCGTCTTCCTCCTTGGCAGCAACCTCCTTCTGTGTAGCCTTGACGACCTTGGGTGTAGGGGCCGCGGGCACCGGAGCAGCATTGGCCTCAGGCTTAGGCTCGGGGGCCGCGGGCTTGGAGTCAAGGGATCCAACCTGAAGCTGCTTCTTGTACTTCTTGAGGATGCCCTCGTTGTGGTACTTCCAGAATTGCTTGGAAGCGTCCTTGCCGCCGACGCGCTGGAGAATCTTCTTACCACCTAGTTATTACGCGTCAGATGTGAGTTTCGAGGACTGCATTGTGATTGACCTACCTGGGTGGTCGTCTTGGAATTTTGTCACATCGTAAACATCGCCATCGACGATGATGTACAGGTCGTCGGGCTTCTTATGCGACGCAACGTCGCTTGTGGTAAAGACTTTGGACATGTTGACTTTGTATTGGCGATGAGATGAGATGGAGAAAATAGTCAAAACTGTCAAAGGGCATATATCACAGAGTCAAAAAGAAAAGGCCAACACTACAATATGGGAGAAAAGAAGAAGGAGGAGGAAGGGATCATAAGCCTTTCATAGAACCGTTTTTAAATCATGCTTCGGCAAAAGCATAGGTAGCATTGCTATCACATGTTGGTGCTTCAGCTCCACCCCCATATTCTAGTTATCATCTTTTTTTCTGGGGAAGACTTGACGCTTCAGGTCATGAGTCGTCTCATTCACGGCATTACTCGATGCGGTCATGGTAGAGAGAGAGACAAAGGTCATGTGCATGCATACGCATACGCCTCGCTATCTTCATTTTACATGTGAAAGAGCCGCAGTCAGTAAGCTACAATTGCTTCTGCTACTAATAAGCTAAACTCTAGCGCATCCATGCATTGATGTCATGATGGAGGATGCCGAGGCTTCTATGCGCTGTCCAATCGGAAGTCGAGCATTGCCAAATATGGCGTCCGAGGTAAATGCTCACGACTCGCCAGCCAACTGTACAAGGGGACAAACCCCCACGGGGAACGGACATGCCATCTGAAAAGAGCATGCGGAGAAGACCCTTTGTTGTTGTATTTTTATTTTACTTGCTTGTGTTGGAAATTCATCTTAACTGTTTGGCTGGCTGGGCCCAAAGTCCGAACATGACCCCAGTAGCGTCTTTGATTCGGTGATGTATCTATCAGATCACCATCTACAGCCTCAGAATGCAACGAGTCTCCGAGCTCGACAATCCATCCGAACAACTGAGCTTTTGGCAGGCCGTCTATTCATATTTATGCAAGCCACTGAATATGCACAATGATACCTGTAACAAACTGCCTGAAGGTTACCGTCTTACAAGTTATTTGAAACCTCTTTAGACTCTAGATTATTCCTATAAAAATCGTCGTGGTGCTGTTAATGCCACCGGATAAAAAGCCCCCAGGCGGTCTATACCACTCCACAACGCCAAAACTCCGTTCCCGATCCCAGCAAGTAGTTAACCCTTTTCCATAGCCTTCGAGATATCCGATCCTTATCTCCTTGAAATACCATGTATCCTTTCACTTGGTACCTCGAGGCTTGGCTTTAGAAGCAGCCTTGTCCTTCTTCTCCTGCTTAGCCTTCTTTCGCTTCTCTTCATTCTTCTCATCCAGCTTTCGCTTGTGTGCTGCCTTCTCAGCATCTGTCTTAGGAACAGGCTTGAAGAAACCTTCAAGTCGAGCTTGTTGAGAGCTCTTGAGATTCTTCTCCAGCCGGGCACCTCCACTGCGAACACGATCCTCCGAGAATCCCTTCTCCGTGACGAGGAACTGAACGAGGCCTTCCATGTCGGGCTTGTCCCACTTGAAATCGCAGTCAGGGTGGTCGGCTTGTCGTACATCAGGCTCGAAAAATAGATCTCGAGCATCCTTATAAGGCCAGTCCTCAGGAATAGTGTACTTCTTCTTGGGATCTTTCTCTATCGCCTCGACAACCTTCTCCAATGAGCCATGCTCACGAATCAGCTTCAGGGCAGTGCTGGGGCCGACCTTGGGAATTGGGTCAAGGTAATCACAGCCGAGCAGGATACAAAGATCCACAAACTATACAACGTTAGTCCAATGTATCAACCAAGCTGGGTGTCGCAACATACCTGCTTCCTCTCCATGTTAAGGCCCTCGAGGACCTTCTCCAGGTGAATCTCCTGAATAGGCTCTTTGCGCTGTTCGCTGAAGGTAAGATGGCGCAGCAAAATGGGTGCGTTGAAGCAAAGAGTGTCCATATCTTCACTGGCGGCGGCATACACCTTGCCAGCCTGGGCCAAGACAGCACACTGGGCCTCAGCCTCCGTGGGCGCGATGATGTAAGGAATGCCCATGAGCTTGAGCAGTCGCTGGCATTCGGCATTGTGCTCTCGAGTGACGCGGACAGTTCGCCGCGAGAACTTCTCGATGTCTTCAGCTGTACCAGTCTCCTTGGCCTCCTCGAGGCCTTCGGTAGCTTCCTGCTTGCGTTGGAAACGCTTGGCCAACTCGCCAGACTTGAGTTTGGGGGGTGCACCGTCGAAAACGTAGAGGGGCTTGATTCCGTTGTCGACCATGCGCAGAGTACGGTAGAACATGCCCATGAGATGCGATGTTGTCTCGCCGCTCTCGTTCATGAGCTGCTGGCCTTCGGATCGTACGGCGATGAGGAAACTGTAGATACTCATTGAAGCATCCTAACATCATGAGCAATTACTCTTCGTCTTGAAATTTCGTACTGAGCTTACAATGGCGACCTTGCGGCCGAATTGGTTCTTGATCTCGCCCTCCTTGATCGAATCTGGAGCTTCCTCCTTGATGATCGAAAAGAGTTGCTTAATACCCATCTTTGCAGTTTTTCTCTGGTACTCTGGGGCAAGTTGTAGAAGTAGGATTCGAAATGAAGCCGAGATCCAGGTGACAAGAAGAAAAGCGAGGATACTTGATTAATGAGAGGAAAAGAGATGGAGGCACAAACGAAACGTGAAAGAAGAAGGGACTTTACGCGTGTGGGACGTCATGACGCGACTGTCGTGACGGAAACTGCAGGGATCTAAATTGACCCCACAACGCGATTGGACTATAACTTCAGAGCTGCCTGAAGCTTCACTGGAGCATTACCTAATGTAATGGATGAACAAAGAGACTCTGTATTTAATGTGGATATTATGTTGGATATGGGAAAGCCATTGTTTAGAGATTCTATTGGTTTTAACTTCATATAAGGTTTATAATCAATTCAATATAGTCTCTGGGTGTCCATAACTACAGCCCTACAAAGTAAACTCACACTCTATCCTACAAACCTTATACTACCTTACTTGAGGCTACTCCTAAGGTATGTCACAATAGATAATACATGGATCTGGGGCAGAGACAAATGTATCGACGTTCAAATCTCCGGCTTAGGTTCCTGCACCCCCCACTGTCCTCAAAAGTTCTACACTGTCCCCAAGGCAAGCCTCAGGTACTCGGAAGAACCCATCAGTCAGCAGATAACAGGATGTATCCTGAAAGCTGGAATAGTGCTCGAGGCACTGAGCCTCTTCCAACCCTCCTCTGAAACGTCGACCAAGCACATAAGCACTTTCTCTTAATATACCGCTCGAAATACAGAGCAGTCAAGGATGGGTCTCTCCTTGCGCTCCACCTGGCCGTGCGGAACATGTCACGTAGAAAAAGATCTTACTTCACAAGATCACAGCGTGTCAAGCTTGTGTCATGAGGAAGGGGCGAAGGGGCACTTCGTATGTCGTGGGGGTATCGTACAAATCATCCCCGGCATCTTCATTATATCGTTCTCGACATCTACTCACAAAAGTCAGTTCCTCAATCTCAATTTTACACCCATAAGGCCATCTCATGTCCTTCTTTGGCCATTCATGCTGTCAAGCGTCTTGTCAATCTCCATGATATCCAGCATCTCAAACTCCACGTTCCGTCTCGTAAAGTCTTGCGTATCATCTGCTGCTGCTTCAAGTATGTCCATAAAGTCAAAGCCGACCGTTCGGCGCGGTGGCTGCAGGGTGATGTCTGCGTCTTCATCGAAATTTCCAGACGCAGATCTAAGTCGTAAAGTACCCGGCTTGACAGTGCTCAGGTTGAACAAAGACTTGGCTGGTCGGTTTTCCCTGCCGTGCACGATGATAGCGTCTGACTTGTGTCCTTTCGAAAACAGGCGTCGTTTTCGTGAGTTTGCCGCGGCACCCACAATCTTGCCGGGTCCGTCGTCTCCTTCGCGAACAACAACAATCCTGGACTCTCCGAGAACAATAACATCAGCAGGGAGGCCGCCATCTTGTGCGATAATACTGTGATCAGGCTCAATCAGCAGGCCAACTCCGCAACATCTCTCGCCCAGCAGGCCAGTTGCCAAATCCATGAGCTTGGTCATCTTTACCGGTTGGGCTCCGCTGAAAATATCTCCGCCTGTTCCAGCAGCCCTTCGGAGTTGAGAATCCCAGAAGCGAGTGACTCCAGGGATGACGCACACGTGCTCGAGGCCACCAACCCACAAAACCACGGTCTCATCTTGAATGGCGCTACCACTTGATGGCAGAGACAACACTTTGATGCCACCTCGGATAGTAGCCAGGCGGTCAAGTGTGATAGCAGAGCTCAGGGATGCAGTAGCCTGTCGTCGAGTGTGAGGTGTCATAGGGGCGAAGTCTCCAGTGCTGTGCTCCTTGTTCTGGGTTGTCACACTCCTGAGTGAGCTTGTCCCCTCGACGTAGCCAGAAACGCTGAAGGTCGTCAAGGCAGCTCCCGTGACCCCAGGCTGCAATTTAGTTGAGATAATAGCGCCTGGTGCAGTAGGACTGGCACCATCAACGTCCCATATACCCCACATGCCATCGGCAAGGAGGACTAGGATGGCGCGGCCGTGTGCTATCCAGGCAGCGTCGATTATTGGTTTCCTTGTTGATGAAGGGCGAGAAAAGGGCTGGTACATGGAGAGAAGCCACGAGCCCTGGAGAGGGAAAGGCCCAGTGGCATCTGTGGCATCTGTGGCGATGAAAGAGGGTCGCGCAAAGTCGTAGATCCGAACGCCCTGGAAGGCTGAGACAGCAAGCAGCTGTGTCGTATGCGTAGAGTTGAAAGATATGCTTGTTAAAGGGTTGGGCAAATATTCGGTCTGGAAAGACTCGATAGGACTGGCAGGTTTATCACTAGCATCTAGCGGTACATCCCATAACCGGAGTACACCGGAAGCCTCTCTGCAGTGCGAGGCAACAACTGCCCTGGGTTTTGTACCAGGCCGCTCTGTGACGGTGGGCATGATGAGGTTAATGGCAATGCCCTCGCTGTGTCTGTTCTGGCCACCAAGCAGGATGAGCGACTCTCCCCAAGCTCCAGATCCAGCCTCGCCTGCCAGCAGATCGCTCCTGAGCTCTGATCTTGCCTTGCTCTCTGGTGACGGGGGGGTAAGAGGAAGTGTAATGACGTAGATGTCGTTCGTTACGCAAGACACAGCAAATACCATCTTTTCAGTTAGGACTTTGGCACCTCCCCAGGCAGCATCATCTGCCGATGTTGGGGTCATAGGCATGACCGCAACTTTCAAGACCGCTGTTCCAAGCGCCAGGTCCAGTGTCTGGACGATCTCTGGAAAGGGAGTATCCTCAATCTCGTCTTCGAACTGCGGTTTGTCTTCGTAGTGCGATGGTGTCTTGGACTTGGCTGGTGGTTCGTCGTCGTCCGAATCGATGATCATAATGGAGTCGTCTGTATTTCCATTCTGCTTTTCGGGTTGAGGCGGGGCCTTTTTCGCAGCCTTGAATCGCTTGCCTCCTCGCCATGCGATCGTCACACCGTTCTCGTGACCGTATATCAGGATGGTCGCTCCTTGTGGGGAGTAAACCGGATAGGTTTGAACATCGTTTACCCGTCGCGGAAGGTTATATCTATAAAAATTAGAAGTAATTCTTTGGGCCGAATATCGGTCGAGAACTAGGTTCACCTACGTGAATTGTGTGTTTTGCGCCGTGCGACGAATTCGAGGAGCTGGGATAGAGCTCATGTTGAGTTTGAGCTCGGGCAGTAAGCCCTATAAGGACAGATATTTGTTCTTGTTTATAGATTTCTGGCTCAGTATTCGGGAATTTGGTTTGATTCTCGTTGTGTACAGTGTGCGAATTGTTTTATTTGTTTGCCGTTAGTTGATGTTTGCAGGTTGGGAACTTTTCCAACGCGACAAGCATCGCGCCAAGCTTGAGCTTCCGCGGTCACGTGGTAGCCGCTCTGAGGTTTCTCAGCTTCTAGTGACCTACCCTAAGGTAAGTTGATGGCCTTCAAGCTTGACCCTCAGATTATCACTTTCGGTCAGATTTTTGGTAGTCCTTTTCATCATGACACAGACTATTTACTTATTTCAATGCAATACTAATTTCTGTTTGCTTCTCTTAGAGGCTGTGCCGTGGTCTCATTCCTCTTATTCACCTGCGCGGGCTTCCGTCGGTGGAACGTATGATTTAGTTATTACAGACAACAACCTATGACACTCAGGACGGTATTGTAATATTAGTCGTAACACAAACAAAGACATTGGGATGCCATAAGAGTTTGCAGCACTTTACCCGAACACCTACAAAAGTTCAGATCGGGCATCTGGATTGACCCTAACTGAACGAGTACCTCTGTAAGTATTTGCATCGTGAACAGGAAGTATCCTACAAGTGAGGCATTTGGGGAGGGAATCACCGATACCGCCAATTACATACCTGGTCGAAAGCCAGTTCCAATACAAAACCACATTCACCATCATTACACAATGCAGACAAATGGCGCCCAACAGCTTGCCCAGGGTATATGTATAAACCTAAAACAGCAGCTTACCTCAATAATGATACCAAGCAAAAGACTCAGTCAATGAACCAGGGCCTCAAGTCCTAAGTGGTGGTATGACTATGCACAACCCTACATACAGGCGACACCATGACCACCACGATCATTGGTCAATGATAGGGAAAAAATACGGTCAAGTAAAAAAGTAAATAAAGCGACGATAGGATATCCCGCACTATCTGCCAACCTTCCAATCGTGATACCTCCTCCACGAGGTTGGCACATCTCCCGCGTCCCATTGTATCTACGTGACAGCTCGCTCCATCGCACCCTGACCAATATCCCAAGAGGACTTCTCGCCCCCTTATTTTTTAGATTTAACCCTGCCCTACTCAGCAAATAGAGGGAGAAACTTGTACACAGGAGACATAGGACTCCCAGTCATGAAGAAAAGAAAACAGACGTGCCGGTTACACGCGGGTATGATTGCCGCTTGAAATACCCTTATACGAAGACGACATCCATAGTGAAACGGATCCAGGGAAAGATGGCATCTAAAAAGGGCACTTGCGGCATTATTCCCATCTTCTCCAGTCGTTTCGTTTAAGGCTTAGTTGTGAAAAAGGAGGTAATGAGTGGATGGCGCAGGTGAAGCCGGTGTGCCGTGGAGCGTGATTGATCAAATCCAGTCGTAATTCCGCAGACGCAAATAGTAGAAGAAATGTCTAGTCCTACGCCCAGAAAAGAGTCAAACGCCGCCAAATCGTCGGGAGTGATCGATTGGCAAATACACATGAGCTATCATCCCGAAAACGCCGTAAATGCCGATTGTGAAATAATGATTGATAAGTAATTGGCTTTGAAGATCCCAGAGCGGACACTCGTTCATGCGTTGGTGACCTGAAGAGGTATTAGTATACAGATGTTTCACAGCAATTTCCATCTCGTCAACTTACCCGTAGAATTCTTCGAGAGTAATCTTGGTTATCGGCGATGCTGCCGTCACTGAGTCGCCGGTGAGCCATGACTGGGTCAAGGCGCGAATCAGTCATAGAGATGCTACCGCTGCTGCCGGGGGGCTTGGAGCCGTTGATGAAAGCATTTACAGCCGCGTTCCGACGGTGCTCCTCCTCTATCTCAGCATTGCGTCGGCGACGAACGAAGAAGATAGCACCACCTCCGATAGCAGCAATGACAACCACGCCGACAACCACGCCCGCGGCAATAGCGGCCACATTGGGGCCATCCTTCTTATCATCTAAAGCGGCTTCTGAAGTAGTAGCGGCGTCCTGAGTTCCTGTTGCAGGAGAAGACTCCTCGGCAGTAGTACTCTCCGCGGCCTTAGTGGAAGAAGGGGCAGCACTTGTCGTCGTTTCTGGTGGCACATAATTGTCGGGCGCAAGGTCTTCGCCTGAGTTGTAGACTGACCAGTAATTTTTCAAAGCACCACAAGCCGCTTTGCCGTAGCCAGGGCATGGCCAATTGCATTTGTCATCGTCAACTTGATCGCCCTCCTTGGGATAAACGTCGCCACAGTAGCACGTGGATCCTTGAACACTGAAAACTTTGGAACTGCTCTTTTTGCAAATACCCCAGCACCAACCACTTGTTGTCTTCACTCCTTCGTAACCAACTGTCAAGTTGCCATTCGACTTCCAGCAGCCTTGAGAGGTCATCTGGTTGAGAACAGGTTCCACGACAGGATCGTTGCTCACTGTTGCGGCATGGACCATTAAATTAGTGGCAGCCGCAAGGACCATTGTCATGAGTGTTGAGGTTTTCATGATGATGATCGTTTGTGTAGTGGAATTTTGAGCGAAAGTGTAGAAAAGAGAATATGAATATGATATGCCGACTGTCGATGCAAACCTCGAATCAGATCAACTGGAGTCGAGTTGAGTCAGATCGTACGGTCACTCCTTCAGGCGATAGATCGAATTGAGTCGTCCTTGTCGTCGTGGGCAGAGGCGGCAATACGATGTACCCCTTTGTTTAAAGTGAACCAAGGCCACTGAGGGTGGATGGCTTGGTCCAGCAGTGCCGTCGAGTGGTGAATAGATAGATGACGGTGATGAAAGAGGCCAGAGGTATCGATCGTACGTGTCGTGGTAGAGGAGGTGAGACGAGGCGAGGCGAGGCAAATGAACAAAGAAGATCAAGATGCCCTCAACAAGGAAAGTAACTCGATGATGAAAAGAGACCACCGCGATGCTAATCACGATACGCTTCAAAGTCAAGAGGAAGAAAGAACAAACGCTTTGAGAGTGTGGGGGGAAATGAAAGAGGGAATGGAACGAGCGAGCGGCCTGAGGTAGTGGCTTGTTTTTGTTGAAAGACGAGATGGAGTGCAATGAACAGGAGATGGAAGGTAAAGCGAAGCGAAGCGAGTCAGAGGGGACAGGAAAGGGAAAGGGACAAGACGCTCAGCGAAGGGGAGATCCAGAGCCAAAAGCCAAGCAAGACCAGGACCCTCAGCGCACCAGCCAGTTACTGCACGAGCTGGCGAGACAAAGGACCAGGGGGTGCAGGGGATACTTGCCATTTAGTGGAGACGCTGTCAGGGATTTCGCAGGGAGCCGGCCTCCATTTTGGGATCATCTTCTGGTAGCAGGTGGATAAACTGGGAAGGCCTGGCTTCTCCTTTTGCACAAAATCATGCATAGCATAAGCGCAAATCTTGATGGACAACCCGCTATCAACCGCTAAACCATCCGATGTTGTGCACCCAAACTCTTTTCCTCAAGGTAGGTGGCCAGAAAGCCCAGAGCTCTCATTGGATACGGCTGTTAGCTCAAAGACTAACGGTGCAATTTTTGCCCGTTTTGTGCAGTCTCGGCCAGTTGCACAAACCTTGAATAACATACATAGCGCACAATTACCGCTACACTAACCGCATTTGGATTATACACACGGACGGACCTGTCCCTTCCTTTGAGTTACACGACACAAACTCGAAACCACACCATCGCGGAAACATCTTCCAACTTTGAGGGAAGATGCACAGATTCAGATAAAACCGCAGTGAGACCAAAGGATGACAACAACAAGTATGATTCTATTGTGACCTGGCGTAAAGATATCAGGCATAAACTACTGAGTTGCAAGATTTGGAGGAACAGAGGCATCAAGAAAGAAGTGCCATCAACACTCGATCATGAGCATGAGCGACTTTATCAAGCTCGGCCCTTTGAAGAAGAAAAGTCTTTGATTTCATTCACGCCTCGTTCCTGAGAGCACCATCTTGGTACCTTATTGCTCGCACCAAAGTCCAGTTCCTCCCGTCACTCAAACCCCACCACTCCATCCAAATTCCAACCTTCTCCTGGATTTCATCAAATTCAACCCCCTGAACAATTACACGCCCCTGCGACGTTGCACTCCGGACATCTACCGGGGGACCACCAGAGGCGCTGCGACCGCTACGACCGCTGAACCCGCCCGCGGGCAAGCCACCTCATCCAATCCAACTCCTGGGTTTTGACTTGAGATATGGAATGTGCTACCGCCATTGGAACACGCGTTTTATCATAATTTTTATTTTATTTTTGAACGAGAGCTTGACACCGGTTCCGAAATCATGAGGGACCTATCGCTGTCGATTTTGGACCGCACCGTCAATGAACATTAGTCGCTCAAACATCCATAGCTGCGAACTTTTGGCATTTACTTTCCATTACTGGCTTTTTCAAACAGGTGCAAACCTTACTCACGTATGGTTCACGACCAATTTGTGGATGATATTCAGGAACGGCATAGTCCAGTACATATCTCACCCTCCATCTTCCTAAAATGGACTTTATACCGCAGATCTTGGCCATGCTTGGCCTGCTTTTGAGACACCATGGCTGTTAAAGAATTTATCCATTTTAACCACGACACTTACAAGTATTACCACTCACACATTTTCTTTGAAATGGTAACGCCGACGCCAACTGTTTGTTGAGGATGCCATCTCGAAGCTCATGAACAACACTATGAGGGACTTGTTCATTCTGCCCGTTCTGCCAAGAGATATACTACGCTCATCGATGCTAGACAGGCTTCTAGCGATTGAGTTGATCGAAGCTGACAACAATCCACCTCTAAGTGGGGGCTTCAAACATTCATTTGCATGTCAATGCACCCCCGCGGCGATACATACCTACGTAGGTTTTTGGTCTGGAAGCTTTCACAAGTCTGATCACATTTTGTGCAAAATCTGTGCAAATATTGTGCGCTTCCTGAGCGGGTTAACTCACTCCACAGGAGGTGCGCGTCAGCTTGTAATTACCTGTGGTCACCACCGTATCGGTCCACGTGTCTCACGAGGCTTGTTGTTGCTGAACTTGACGGTCCAGTCAGAATACGACCTGCAGGTTATTCCTGGAAAGCGCTTAATACATAAACCTGCTCTGTATACGACGGCGCGATCAAGTGATGAGAGCTGCAAACCAGGGAATAGCTTCTCTCAAAATAACAGATCACAGATAAGTCAGCGGTCATTTCGGTGTATCAAGGTCCCCACCCCAACAATGATGAGAGTCGAGAGCAAGGCACGATGACTTGAAGGCAGCTGATGTGCTTGATTTGAGTAAATGGATAATCGCATACGGCAACTACCTTCTTTCGACTAGCGGACTTGTGTCATTGGACCTGCATTAATACGATCGTGCCTTGCCTCGTCCAACCAACAATAACCAGTGTCTCGGTATCTGGCCCTGCCTGCACAGGTTGATGGAATACCTGCAAGGATGAACCTAAGGCGTCACATCTGAATATACTCATCCATTGCGATATTCTGAACCACTGAGAAACGGAACGAACATATTCTCACATGCATTGTGACAGGAGAATATGGCGGCTACCAATTGAAATAGCAAATGGGAACGCCATCTGCTACCATTTGATATAGCTAAGCCGTCGAGGCGAAACCGAAGATTTATTGACTAGCCTCTGTAAGCCGAAAACAAGAATCGGTACTATTGTGTGGAAAGAACAGAGCTGAAGCTGACACAGAAGAGAAAATTTGCAATTTGGGAGTCTCGAATGCAAATCGATCTTGTTCAAAAAGACACTTTCAGCTGATTCGATCCCAACTCCACCGATTTTGAGTTGTTTGCTCGGCCCACGGACCATGCAAGCTTGGATTATGCTAACTTTGAAAAATGCACAATTCCTATTTTGTGCAGTCTTCCAATAAGGTTATTCTCGCATTTCTGGGTTGGCACAAAATACTGGGTTCCTCTCCATACATACATGACATACTGCACGGCGGTAGTTATGGACTTGCCCCTTTTGTCGACGTCCATATTAAAAAGCCTCTCGCTCTTCCGTCCGGTATGCCCTTGGTCAAAAGTGACTGTGGGTCATATCAACCTCCTCATAAGAGGGCCGCGAAGCAATTCGCAACACGATTTGCTCCTAGAATTCCGAGATCGATACGTACTAGAACACCAATGCACGAGATCGATGATGAAAGTCTGAAACTCATCGAGGCAGCGAATGGGATAGCCAAGTCGCAAGAAATACCAGCATTCGATTCTGGTCCGGCTGTGAAAAAGAAAGCACAATACTCCGTAATCAACGCGATTAAAGCAAGGAATATGGCAGCGGGTCGATTCGCCAACAAGCCCCTAACTTACTGTGTCATAGCTCCAAACAGGCTCCAGGACTCTTCTGGCAAGGCGGACTCTGGTTTTGCCTGCGGCCAGCCATGTAGGGGGGCTTGAGCACCTCTCTGATCTCGGTGAACAGGCCTGTCCCTACTAATCCGTCATCCAGCTTCATGGCTGCGAAGAGATATGTCGACCCGTTGCATTGTTGAACCCTCCGTTGCATCGAGGATACTCGATGCTATAACCCCACGGAGATTGATTAAAATCAAGGGACCTGTGGATAATCATGGATTATCGCTAGCATGACATCCTTGACGATGCAACTTCAACGCTTGGTGTTCTGCTTTGATGCCCCACGATCAATCTTCCGAGCCGGATTATAGGATTGTTCCAGCCGGTCGGGACTGTCGGCTTTTACAGGCGGCATTGAGCCTGCGTAATAAGTCCGTCTCGTCTCGAGCATGCCGAAATGCAGGCGCATTGACGGCTAGTTTGACCGTTGACACAGTGAAGCCTTATGGCCTCTTTATTCATATGGGAATGTTGAAACTCAAGTGATTGGGCTGCAGTCTCTTCAGACATTGAGGAGTTCCTGGGCTCAACGTGGCTTTCGTTCCGAACCATCCGCCAAAACCGTTTTTGTGCCTCGTCGGATGTTTTCTAGTCTTCCGACTATATGAAAGAGAAGACATGCAAGTCACATCCATCCTGGCCGATTTTCTATCTGCTAAGGATTCTAGTCGCGAACAGAGAACATAGACACAAACCTAGACATATGACACCGGAGTATCTGGATAAATCGATATATATGTTTGAGAACTACAGAGTATCTGAAACTGAAATGACCTGCGCTAGGGTTAGTGAGGCTGGCCAATACATAGACTATGGTCTCTCTCCGCCAGCAACATGCCCATATACGCACCTCTATATGCGGCTTGCATTACACGATATGGAAGTTATATCCTCACAATAAAACCCCCCTTTGGCTGCGTAAATCTATCAATAATCAAGCTGCGTATGTATTTGTCACCGTTGGCTGGCATGCGGCCCGTGGATCCCCAGTCTTATCCAGCCTTGAGAATGGGGGATTGTCTGATAAGTCTTGGGAGACTATTTTTGGAAGACTCAATCTTAAAAACTCACCAGCTATTGGTGGTGGCCGTTTTCACCTCCCTCAATAGACTTTCCAATTTCGTGTCTCTGCCTGCGCGCGGCTGTGATAATGGAGATGGAGTCGACAACTGCGCCGCGACCATGACCAAGATTCAGAACTGTTCTTCAGGTCCATTCATTGCCAACCTCTCGTCGGATCATCATCATTCTTGGAGAGACGAAGTATCTGCTGGGCTTTGCCAGCAATGCATTGTAATGCAATGGCACCCTCAGCCCGTGCTATCTCCCCCGCCCTGCATTCTTTGTCTGGTGGCAGTGGAAACACGAGCTTCATCATACCAGTCGGTGACAAGTGTCAGAGACACTGTGTCTCACCTCCCTGTGGAGTCTTGGCACGATTTCGTGATATCGAGATGATACACACACACATACATACATACATACATACAAGACTATCGATTCTGTGGATTTCGATTTTCTTTAGCCAATTCTCCCTAATCGTCATATTCACTCCATTTATGACTCTCAATGCTTTCCTCTGTTCCTGTAGACATCAACTGACCTGATGATCATTCTGGTATAACGCCATGTCATTCATTTCAGCTGCCCTCTCAACAAGGAGGCCATTACCAACCGGTCCTTGTTTCAAGGGAGTCGAGCTGACTTGCGCTTGAGCATCCTTCTGTAGCATGGGTTTCGAATCGGCCTGTGGCTTCAGACTCTTCCTTTTGCTTTGTCTGCAGCACCCAAAAATTCTAGACAAGCGTCAGACTCGTGCGTGTTTCCGGTCAGTCATAGGAAACAGTGGCTTAGGCACTCACGCAAAAAATATCAACAGCAGCCCGCCAGCAAGCCCCGAGCCCACCCCGGCGCCTATCCTTTGTCGCGAGCTCAAGTCTACTTTGCAGTTAACAAGAATATCGAGAGGGTCCCTATCAAGTGATGCACTGACCAGACTCGGTCCCGAGGTTTGGCCTGTCGCCGGTCGTTGGTCGAGGACCTCCGAGGCTGTCTGTTCTTGAGGGCTCGATTGTTGATTCCACAACACTGGTAAACGGACCGCTAGAAGTTGTATCTGCAACGACCGTCGCGGTTGTCCTTGCCGTGGCACAGAAATACGATTCTGCATAGAGATGTGGCCATGTGTAGGTTGCACATGCAGAAAGCGAACCGTCGGTGCTGTATCTGCTTTAACATAGCCTTCTGAATCCAGCATCACTGAGCCTACCATTGAACGGTGTTACTGTTCAGTGCTATGCCTGACTCAATACATGTCGTTGCGATTGCACATTTCTCATCACCACAACATCCAGCATAGGCATTTTCGTGGCCAGATATAAACAAGAACCCGCATGCTCTAGACGTGCATTCGATTGCACGATCGGAATCTGGACAAGGTCTCTCATTAGTCGATGGCTTACACGTAGTGATGACAACCCTACCTCCATCGATGTACCCGCAAGTTTCTGAAGGCCTAAGACTACTGGTTTGTGATGTGACCAGCGCGGCAAGACTGAAGCCAAAGGAGAATAGAAAATTGGATCTCGACATCTCCAGGGCACCGGTATCATTAAAATGGGCTTCTGTACACTTGAATCGGTTTACGTCTCTGTTGATGGGTAAGAATGTCTCGAGGCTCGTTATAGCAGCCAGCCTTATATGAGAGCCGACACTGTGCAACGAGGCTCGGCACTCGGTCTGTCCATTTCAAGCCAGCAACATGAACTATCGAGACTTCCTGCGCTGATGATCTTTTCATTTGTTGCTATTGAATCTTGGCTGCGCCCAGAATACGCCACCTTCAGCCGCAGCTGAGTATTATTGGGGTGAGGGGGGCGGTCTTGATATCACTTGAGACAAAATCGGGCTGAAGTCAGTGAGCGACATTGAACCTCCCAACGGTATGTTCGTGTTCGTCGTAATCATCAACTAGCATCAGTCAAAATGTCGAGTCCCAGCATCGATTGCTCGCAATGGACAGAATTAAACGATTTCAGCGAATACATTCAGGACCTCGACTCTAAAACGCGATTTAATAAGAGCATACTAGAGTCTTGTAAGAGCGAGATATGCAACGCCATCTACGGCACAGGAAATCCTGACATTTCTGGCATTGGGGTTTGTCTCAATGATCCTTCATACAAGATGTATAGCAGCTGATGTTCCGCGACAGGTTGCTGTTGGTTATGTTCTCGAGATCATATTGAGCATATTACTGTCTCTGGCAGTCATAATGTTCAAGCGAAGTGGTAAGAATAGCCAAAGGCATGAAGTTGCAAAAGCCGGCCTCGAAGCATTTGTCGACTCTGCTGCATATTTTGCACTGGCACTACAGCTGGCTACAATCGCTGTACTTGCTCGCAAGGACTATGGTATCAGCACCGCGGACTTGGGCGCTATCGAAGCTCGAATATCCCAATCTGTTGCCGTCGTTAGCATGATGCCGCTTCTATACCCCGTTGCTCTGTTGGAGCCAGCAGCGAAAAGCAACATGAGAGCCAATATTAAACACAACGCAAGACTGCTGCTCCTCAGTGTAACTGTTGCACTGTCATTCTATCCCTTCTTATCGAGGTGCATTCATGCCTTTGATATAAGCCCCATCGGTGAGGGCCAGGACTCAGAGGTATCGCCTACAGACTGGAGTGTCGTTGAGGATATGTGCTTTCCGGCAGAGTACAGAAACATTGGGCGATCGACCACTTTCAAATCTCTGAATGGCTTAGAATTGACTGCCTCCCTGAGTACATACCTATTCATGTTCTGGCTCCTTGCTGGCCTGCCTGGCACATGCTACGACCGTGACGAGAAGGTAAAGGATGCCAAAGAAGCAGAAGACAAGACTTCTTGGCGTGAGCATGTCAATGAGTGGTTCAGTGACAGGCCACTTGTTGCCATTCTTCCGCTTCTTGTGTTTGTTGGGCTGACTATACCGCTGCTGGTGGTGATCTTCACCCTTAGGAACGTCCAGGAGCAAATGTCGGAGAGCATGGGAGAAAAGTACAATGGGAATTACTGGGGATTTGGACAGATAGTGTCTATCATACTGTTTATCCCTGTTGGAGTCGAAATGGCATACCGGTGGCGGTTTGGGGCATCATATGTGGATGGAAGGGACGGGCAAGATAGGGGTGAGTCATAATGTCTATTTATTGAATCTAAGGTGTCACATTCCATTCTTTATAGTTGACTGCATGAACCTAATCCAAGAAATTCTTTCCTAGCCGACATGCATTACAGTATTCCATCCGAGTAACGAATATCTTGCTCAGTGGCGTCGAGACGAAGCGGTGCCCAGCGGTTTGAGATCAGTTGAATTGACAGTAAGCATACTTGGCGCCGGAAAGACAATGGTTAGGGACATTTGTGCCCTTGGCGTAGCTGGTAACTTGCATGCAGGATTCACTACTCGAGTGTCAGGTACCAGGTGAAGGGCGTTTACTGTTGCGTGATACATACACTTCCTTTCCAATGGTGCAGAAGCATCTGTTCTCAGTCTTGGCTGAAGAGACTGACGACTTGAGTCCACTCAAGTTGAGTTTGGCCGTCTTCCTGATAGGATAGCAACCGTGCTTGCAGTTGCCCCCAAGGTTCATCTTATCGCAGACCTTCATTTGGCAACACTCAGCAGCGGTAGCCATCTCGGCACCGAAGCCGAGGGCAAAGATGGCGGTGGCAAGAGCGGTGAACTTCATCTTGGTTGTTGGAAGTGAAGAGTCTGGGATGAGGAGTTGAGCTGCGGAGTTTGAAGCGAGAATGAGGGTGGAAGAGTGATGTGACCAACTAGTACAGCGAGAGGACCTCTATTTATACTGCACAGATTGCCATTTAGCCCGTGACTCTGTGTCTTCACGAGACACTTATCGCTGACCGAACTTTCATGTCAATTCAAGCGTCCTACCATCCTCATGGAATACGAGGAGCATGCTTACCTGGGCATTGACACGACAGGTCTTGGCCAGAGAAATGAGCGCAGCAGAGTGGATATGATTAATGGGCTATGTTCACGCCACGCACGAAGCATGTATGTTGGAGGTCATGTTTTCGTGCTAAGAATAAGCTTAAGCATGGTCACTTAGGGAAATAATGAGGCAGCGTCGTGAGATTTGCGAAGTCAACGTATTGAGAACTCAGACAAGACTCTTCAAGTCCATGAAGCTTTTGGGACATGATCTTAATCACAATGAAAGAACTCCTAGTACTCGGATGCGTCAGAGTGATACCTCTTTGCCAAAAGCAGACTCTATACCTATGCAAATGTGTTGGTTGAAGGTCTGTTGGTTGAAGTCGTGAAGAATCAGCAGGGGTTGTCTGGTGTCGGTACCTGCACCGAGCGCCGAGATTACCTGCTCAATTGTCTCCGGCTCAAGCTGTGATTGGCTTAGCATGGTTAAGCTTGCAATGATTTTTCCTAGCGACGGAGTACATACAGCTGCTGTGACCCCTGATTGTGCAAGCCGGAAGTCGGCATTCTCTGTACCTAATAGAAACAAAGAATCACATGCCATGATGTAGTGAACTGAACTGTGAACGTAACCGATTTTAAGTACCTCAAGTATGTATTTGACAGATTGGTGTCTATGAGAAGTTTTATAGCTACGCACAGTTCTGTGAAGTCGGAAGACTATTTATTGGACATTCACAAGATCGTTTGAGCAGGCCGACACTCAACACCTCAAACCCACATTTCGCTTCAGATGGCCTGAGAGTGGTCCAATTGGAGACCTTTGTTGAGTGGGCATATGTATGCATACGCAGGGCTCACAAAGTTGAAGCACGGTGATTTTGAGGTGTTGTTGGTCAAAAGTTCCAGAGAAGGACAACACGTTGATAGCAACTGAGACAGCCACGGACTGCGATGGCATTCGTCAAGCCAGAAAGATATGTTACAAAACTACGAAACAGAGACAGAGTTAAAGAAATGAGTAGACTACTGCCCTAAGATAGATATGCTTGTGGGTCTGGTTGTCGAGTGTCAGAGTTAAGAAGAGCCATTGGTTACTAGTTGCCATCCTCAAATCAGGTCATCTACTCCGTACATATAGACGAAAGCAGCGGTTAACAACACTCGTTTCTATCGTCATACATATAGCCTGGTCAAAGCGTTACGGTTGCATCACCACCGAGTGTCCCGGAGCCAAACACGCCCGACCGTTCCGAGATCTATAACATCGCACTGTGATGATCCTCTAGCCTTCTCTTAATCCAGGAGACAGAGTAATTGCTCTTCACAAGGTAATGAACTTCGTATTCAGATTGTATCAAAAGGTTTGAGGGCTGGGATTCGTCTCCCCAACACGTAAGCCCTCGGACTTGTTTGTAGGATGCGCGGATTATATATGCTCTCGGAGTGACACTTATTATCAACTCTCATTTGTCTCACTCCTTGTAAGTGACATGGCTGGAGTGCAACGTAGAAGTGTGCCAAAGGGTGACGCACGTCAATAGTATACGGCGGACCCAAATGTCACGTACAGAGATAGAGTGTACGATGCATTCACCTCGAGCAGGAATATTGTCTCATAACTTCAGAGAGTCACCCTTCAAATATTTTGTATTCAAGATCGCAAAACAAATCAGCAAACAGTCAACGTTATCGCTTGCAAAGCGCCCAGTAACATTGTTGGTGAACTCTGTATAGAGCTGACATAGAGTTATTTGGACTGCAGCTTCGTAGTGTTTGCAACGACTTTCTGTCACTTAGACTAGGTATTCGGGTTTCCAATTGAGTGTGAAAAGCCTACAGCCCGAGTCTAATTCGGGGGTGGGTATGTATGACTACACTGGTATCTCAAAACCACCAGCATCGACAACATTGAAAGTCCCAGAAGCTCACACCCTACACTAAATATCCAAAGTTGGTGACTTGGAGACCACCAGGAGCGCACAATGAAGGCTGCTTAGATCACACAACATCTAATTAGACGGAAAGCAAAGCATGAGGAGTTTGTATCTGGAGCAGTCGTTCCACGCAACGTCTTGTATCAACACAAGGTGAAAGAATTGACAGAGGAAAGAATCATCATACAGATAGATGGCACGGATCTGCTACCTACTACCCAAAGTGACTATTGGAACCTCCATCACCTTGGGACCCTTTCAACTTCAACTTCCAGTTTAGTACGGAGTATTCCGTACGTACGGTCAGATATAATTAGGTAGTGATTCATTTTTTGACAACGGTTTGAAACGCGACGAGTGAGTGGCCATTAACACGACAGTGCCGAGCCATCGAGGCCTCTCTTTCACGCGTCTTCATTACCTTGATTGGCTGGGATAAAATGTTTGCAGAAGCTTGGACAGCCCGAGGATGATATGCATAATCTCGATGTGAAATTAATGGGCTGGGGTCATGACTGACTAAAGTCGACGGGGAACTGGGCGAGAGACAACGGAACACTGAGAATGTGATGTGCAAATCTTGTCACAGAATACGGAGTATTCATTGAGGTTTTCCTTTTTCTATGAACCTTAGGTTAACGTCATTGCAGATTCTTGGTCGTCTCTGCATGGGTCGAGTCTAGTTACAACCCTGAAAATATGACATTGGGCCTGGACCGACCATCTTGGCGCTGGCGTATACACCAGCCTTCCCATTTTCCCCTTTAGACATTCCTCAACGAGGGGAAGCCCCGCGACCGATATTAACGGTTTATTGTTAATTTAGTTTAGCTCCCCTAATCAATCAATGTCAACGCTTTTTTTTAATCAAAAATCCCCTAAGGAGATATTGCCACAGTATTCCAGACGATCTCGAATACGATAGATATTCCTTCTTTACCGTATCTTTCGTCTCATCTTCTTGTCATGAGACTTTCACTTCGCTTGCACTAATGACAGACGGTAAAAGGTACCACTCCTCCTCTGTCGACGCATGCATCACGCCAGGACGTTGAAGCCGCCGTTGGGATTGATACACCGACTATTGCATTGCATGGAAGTCAGGCTAAGAACCGCGTTCGCAACTTGATCTTCGCAATATCACATTAAATCAGATCGAACAATGGGCTTCTCAAGAGCAAAAGACGACTCCCCGCGATCTTCGAGGTCGCGGTTCTCTGCCTCTGATGAAGGACCTCTATCGCCGGATAGCTTCTTAGGACACTATCCGTGGCCCAGCACAAGCACTGTTGCTCATAAGCGCTATGAAACGCGTCACGTTCCAAGTAAGACGCCACATCTCTTGACAAGAGCTTAAACATACTGACTTGATAGATGATGCGGATAAGGAAAAGCAGATTGAAGCTTTCTATAACGATCTCGTCTGGTCGGATCCCTCATATGCAAAGGATGCGCTCAGAACACAGCAGGGTCCAAGGGCGCCCAAGACCTGTGAATGGATTATGAATGTACCAGAAGTCAAGAGCTGGCTTCAGCCAGAGTCAGAAAACCAGCAAGTACTATGGCTTTCTGGAACTCAAGGAAGAGGAAAGTCGACATTGGGTGTCTATCTCGCCGAAAGGCTCACAAGTAACTTCGCGACTGATCCCACAAACACCTGTGCGTACTTCTTCTGCGACCCAAGCGATTCGCAGAGGAACACGGCTCAGGGTATTCTACGAGGTCTTCTCACTCAGCTCTTTCAGAACCATCCCCACTTCCTCAGCGACAGAATCCGCAGGAGACATGCGCATCGGGGCGCTCGAGTCTTTGAGAAACCTCAAGCACTGTGGAACTTGCTAGTTGAGGTTGCTTTCAGATCCGACCGTCACATCTTCTGCGTCATCGATGGGTTAGATGAGTGCGACGCGGCCTCTCGAACGATTCTGCTCGAGTTGATGGAGCAGACGTTCCATGGCCCAAAACCAGCTGTCAATCTCAACCTTCTCATTCTAAGTAGACCAAGCTCAAAGATTTACGAGTCCCTGGGCGAGTTTGTCCACCAAGATTTGGACTCATTCTCTCAGTCGAAGCATGATGTTGAGATCTTCATCAACCAGCGCGTGCGACACATCGCCATCAAGCGAGGATGGTCAGGGACAAGTACCACCCAGGTTAAGCGAGTATTCCAAGCAAAGTCGGAGTACAACTTCTACTGGGTGCGATTGGCCAGCGAGAGCATCTGCAAGCTTCGTTGTGCCGAGGATGCAATCAAGTTCCTCAAAGGATTACCCAACGGCTCGGAACTGCCCGCCCCTAACGCACCCATAAACCACAAACGTGACAACCTTGAGCACTTGGGCTTTGGTAACACAGACGAAGATAGAGAAAAGCACCATGCGAGACTCAAGTCGCCGTTTGTTAGTGCGATACTCACCGGAAGAGTTGAGATGCTGGCGTTTCTTCTCAAAAAGGGCGAACCTTTAACGCCTTATACCATTCGAGCAGCAGCAAGATGGGGAACTCCTGGGATGCTGGAAAAGATCATGACACTCCGACAAGATGAAATCTCACGCGATCAAGATCTTTCTTGCTCCGCAGCAGAATGTGCAAGTGTCGAGATGATGGATATTATTTTTGATCATCCCGATTTCAGATGGAGCGACGCAGCCATGATCGGAGCGATAAGGAATGAACGGCATGGACTCCAAATACTCAGGTTACTATTTGAACTCCACGGGGATGACATCGAATTGGACGAGTGGATGATGGAGAGTATCGCGAGCATATGCCACCCCAAGACCATGGATTACCTGCTCACACAGCATGGAACACGGATCGAAATCACACCGACCGTTGCTGAGAAGGCCATCGAGAACCGTCAGGGTCCAGCCATGCTTAGAGTTCTTCTGAAGCACCGGGCACATGAGGGCTTTGTCGACGAGAAGCTCATGACATTAGCTCTTGCCAACACCCGATGCCGACCTGACTTTATGGCCATCTTTCTCGAAATGCCAGCATCCCAAGTCCGATTCACGAAACAAGTCGTCCTAGCAGCGATAGCTTCACCACAGAAAGACACTGACGACTGGGCCCCCGAAGTTCTGGAGATGCTTCTTGCCAACCGTGCTGCCGACGTTGACATCGACGAGGAGATTGTCATTGAGACATTATGTGAGCTTGGATTTCCTGGATTGCAAGTTCTCTTCGAGCACAAAGATGAGAGCGTACGGATCACACAGCCACTCTTGGATGCTGCAGCGAGCGTTTGCTCAGCAAGGGAGTTTGCTGTGTTAGCGGAGAGAGCTGAGGATGAGTTCAAGATTACACAGGACATGCTCATCAACACGACGTCCAACACGCGACATGGCGATAGAGTGCTGCCTGTGATGTTGAGATATCTCAAGGGTTCTCTGACCGTCGGACAAGATGCTATTGAAGCATTCTTGAAGGCTGGACAGATTGGCTTCAAGGGCTTGCTTATACTCTTACTAAGAGACCGTGGCTGCAGTGTCAACCTCACAAGAGGCGCACTCCGTTCTTGGATCCGAGATGATCAAGTCTGCCGTGAGAGCTTAGCATTCATTTTCGTTGCACTTCATTCTCGATGGTGCAAGTTGTCAGACGATATGACGGGCTCGAGGTTGGAGAGATTGGAGGAACTGATCAAGCATTATGCCGAGTTGGATGATGTGCGGCAGGTGTTTGCCGAAGCGATGGAGCGCTCCAAGAAGGAGATGCGCGGATCTTGAGTATTATTGGTTGATGCTACTAACGAAGTTATGATGACGACTTTTATGATGGGCCAAGGCTCAACCGGGTGGTTGTAGCTATATATATATATATATATATGTAATACAGGTTAGGGGCAAGGGCATTTATCACAGGGACGTTATTTATATTTAATAGAGGAGAGACAGCTTCTGGTTACATATTGGTGCAATTCCGCTTACATCTCGTTATCGTGATTGCCTGGACGGTGAGGATGCATCCGTCTGGCGATCAGGAACAAGGCATGATAGAGGATCCGAGCTAAGTTAGAGCAGTGTCTAACCCCGGAGTTAGAGTGTTAATGCTAAGGTAGTGTTAGCTTCAATGGTACTACGCTGTAAGTTAAGCTATCAGGAACACTAACATAAATATCTCACCGCAAACGCGTGAGCAGTCCAGGGGCATCATACGAATACTACGTGCATGTCACACTCATCATAGATCATCAGCCTCTGACGAATCTTCCACGACAACAGCATAAGAGCAAGTGTTCCAGACCCCGGTAAAGAGTAACAGCATGTTTTGTTTGTTCCTGATACGCTTGAACTTGGCGCTGATAAGATGAGACAAGCATGATGCCTAAGGCGGAAAGGTTTGGAGCTGGTTGCCGAGCAGGGAAAGTGGATACAAATGGTGCGTCATTGCCAGACAAGCAAGACCAAGTCACAAGGCCATGAACAGGGGAGTTCTTCACCAAAAGACCAAAGTCCGGAGGCGTAACTTACGAATCCAGGCAGGTGCGAGGTGCGAGGCCCAGGCCACACCCACCACTAACCGCCGAAACAGGCCGCAAGCACGCGCAATAAGCTTCCTTCCCCCAGCACAGCTCAGCTCGGACGGTGCTTGCTTTCCTCCGCCTCGCTTGCCTTCTTACCTTTCCCGTCGTTATTAACCAACCATCTTATCTCCTCCAACTCCATCTTGCATCTTGCATCTCAACTCACCATCTGCATCTCCGTCTTCGTTCACATCGCAGCTCGTAACATTCTTGTCGAGCTCTTTCATCATTTCATTTACTTGGTCGCATTATCGACCCGATTGTCCATCATGAAGGGCGCTCTTCTTACTGCTGCCGCGCTTCTGGGCTCTGCCCAGGCTGGTGTTCACAAGATGAAGCTCAACAAGGTTCCTCTTGCCGACCAGCTTGTATGTTGGATCTCCATGATGATTGCGCGTTCCATTAAAGCTTCTAACACCATTCTCAGGCTACCAACTCCGTGGAGGACCACCTCCAGAGCCTCGGCCAGAAGTACCTCGGTGCCTCCCGCCCCAAGAATGCTGCCGATTACGCCTTCGCTACCAACACCGTCAACGTCGAGGGTGGCCACCCCGTCCCCGTCTCCAACTTTATGAACGCCCAGTGTAAGTACTATTCAAGTCACCAATCTTAGCCATAACTGACCGCCCCAGACTTCTCTGAGATCACCATCGGTACTCCTCCCCAGAGCTTCAAGGTCGTTCTCGACACTGGTAGCTCCAACCTCTGGGTTCCTTCCCAGCAGTGTGGCAGCATCGCCTGCTACCTCCACTCTAAGTACGACTCGTCCGCTTCCTCGACTTACAAGGAAAATGGCACCGAGTTCGAGATCCACTACGGATCTGGCAGCTTGTCTGGTTTTGTCTCCAATGATGTTGTCTCCATCGGCGACCTTGAGATCAAGGACCAGGACTTCGCTGAGGCCACTAAGGAGCCCGGTCTGGCTTTCGCCTTTGGTCGCTTCGACGGTATCCTCGGTCTCGGCTACGACCGCATTGCCGTGAACGGCATGGTCCCTCCCTTCTACCAGATGGTCAACCAGAAGCTTCTGGACGAGCCCGTCTTTGCTTTCTACCTCGATAACCAGGATGGCGAGAGCGAGGCTACCTTTGGTGGTATCGACAAGTCCAAGTTCACTGGAGACATCGAGTACATTCCCCTCCGCCGCAAGGCTTACTGGGAGGTTGACCTCGAAGCCATTGCTTTCGGCGATGAGGTTGCTGAACAGGAGAACACTGGTGCCATCCTCGACACCGGTACCTCCCTGAACGTCCTCCCCAGCGCTCTCGCTGAGCTTCTGAACAAGGAGATTGGCGCTAAGAAGGGCTACAACGGCCAGTACACTATTGAGTGTGACAAGCGCGCTTCTCTTCCCGATATCACTTTCAACCTTGCTGGATCCAACTACAGCCTCCCCGCCACCGACTACATCCTCGAGGTTCAGGGCAGCTGTATCTCTACCTTCCAGGGCATGGACTTCCCTGAGCCTGTAGGACCTCTTGTTATTCTCGGTGATGCTTTCCTCCGACGATACTACTCTGTCTATGACCTCGGCAAGAACGCCGTTGGTCTGGCTCGTGCCAAGTAAGATACTTGTGAAATATTTATGTATGAATTACAATAGCGAACGGAACACGCAGCATGGACACGGCTTTGGTTATTCGCATGGGATTAGTTTGAATTGTATGACAGACCATGAGCGTGAGTGATCGAGAAGATGGCTTCTCGTACTTGTTGCTCAGTAATATGAATCCTTATTGACTTTTTGACTATATGCTCTGTTGGTGATTTGATGGTGATGGGGCTTATGATATGATGAGATCATAGTTTAGCTTACGGGCTGGGGTAAATGGATACTTTAATCATGATCATGATTACGCTAGGCCTGTAGGCAGCCACTCTGTGGGTGTTAATGAGCTGGCTGTTGAGTAACAAGATCTCGAGGTGGATGGCACTTTTCTTCACCAGAATGCTGTTGTCTTGCTTTTAGAACAATCGCGAAAAAACCAGGCATTGTAGGTATTTCATCCCCTTTCGAATAAAGAAACATCGTAGCACTTGGGTCATCCAAGATGATCATGTTCTGTAACACTGAATGCACCTTGAACCGTTGAATCTCCAGCGTGGTCACGTGCATGAGATGACTCCTGAGGCTTCACTTCGTAAAAAAGGGACAGAGTGGGTCCGAGATTGGCAAGCGACAAGTAAGGGACGAGGTACAAGGTACTTGGCGATCGAGGAGACACATTCTTCCCCCCCAGGCTCAAGGCAGGCTGAGCGCAAAGCAAAGCAAAGCAAGCAAAGGACAGCCAAAGCTGAGAGAGCCAAAAGGCAATCAATCATCCTCCCCCCATTTTTCGACTTGAACTATTGCTTTGGGACGTGTTTGTCGCGTAATTTACGACTCGATTACATCCTGTTACATCGATTGACTGTACGATTGTGTCGTGGGTTTACTCGATGGAATCGAATCGTTTGCGCTTCTCCAACCGCTGTTGAATCGATATCGACCTACAGTACTAAAGCTATTGACTTATTATTGACCTGGAGTTGCACCGGCGACTGAGGAGGACCTGGGCCCCCATACCCATAACCCATTTCTGCCATCCACTACCGCTGTCATTCCAGCTCCAACCGCTGCTAACAGGAACCACTGACTGGTATTGCAACTACCGCGTATCGCGACGAGGCGCGGCCAACGCCCCGACGACGGAACCAAAACCATCCAAGGCTCTTTTTTGAAGCCATCATGACCACGCCGACCATGGCCCAGCCCACGGCCATCCACGCCAACGGCACCCCAGAATCTCCCAGCCTCGACAAAGCGCAACCTGTCGCTCCGGGAAAGCGAAAACGCGAGACGGAAGAAATGGAAGACCGCGATGAAGACAATGCATCCGACGAGCAAAAACCTGTCATTACCAATGGAGAGCCCAAAAAGGACCAACGCGACGTGATAAAATCTTTCGTTGACGTTCTGAGCAGGTATGCCTGCTTTTTTTTACAACTTGTTTTTTTACCATCGCATCGCAACTTTGTCGCGAATGACTTCTCCCTCAAATCCACTAACCCATCATCTATAGCTACGACATCGGTCCCTCCATCCTCAAGCGCCCCTTGCCTGAACCCTCTGATGATGAGCAAGATGAACACCGACCCAAGCGTCAAAAGTCGACCGATCTGACGACCATCTCCGAGAAGGCTGCCGCGAATGCTTACGAGGATCTAGACCAAGTGGCTAATGACCTGGTCTCGGCTCTCCAAGCCGCTCTTAAGGAGATCAAGACAAAGCCAGCTGATGATGAAAAGCAAGCGACCAACGAGGAATTGAGAGCGCAAATCTCGGACTTTAAGGAGAAGGCCATGCAACTTCTTCGACGAGAAAAAGCTTACCCGAAAACTTCCGCCGACCCTCTTGCAGTCGAGGCAAAACTTCCGCCATCTCCTCAGAAGGGAGAGTTGGTCCTGTCCCTTGTTGCATATGCACCCCAGGAGAGAAGGCTGTTCTCTAGTCTCCCAATTTCCGATGAAGCCAAACTGCGTGATGTGCCCTTACCCCAGGGAATGTCATTAACTCATGTTATGCCGACAACGCCTCATGAGCGAACACAGACTCTTGGAGATTTGTTCTCGTCGCCAAAGAACCTGCCGCCTCTGCAGCCACCTAAGCAGCCTAAGACGCAAGCTAAGGGCAACGTGCTGGACTTTTATCGACCAGAACTGACAGATACCTCCAAGTTCCGAAGTGCGTCATACTTCACAACCAAATTGACTGCAGGATGTTACCTCGACTACAGTAACGCGACTCCTTCATCACAAACCATCACCAAGCAACGAGAACGTGCGCAAAGTCTAGCGGGAAAGCGACCCTCAACCACTGAACTTGAACTGCACGAGATGGAATCACTCTTCCGAGGCGCCTTTTCTAGCTTCGCACCGTGCAAGGATGATTCAGGAGCTGTTGTGCCGTCGAGTGTTGCGGGCCGAATGTGGTGGCAGCAATCGGGTCACCGATCTTTCCAGAACATGATTGAGGTCGAATATTATGGTGGTGCTGACAGTGACGAAAATGCCGAGAAGGATGAGGCTATGGACATTGACGAGAAGGCTATCCAAGAAGCCATTGATAATTGGGATGAATCTGTTGTTGATCCATCACTCGAAGAGGCTCTGGGCACAAAGCGGGCAGATGAGGAGAAGGAAGTCGACGAGATTTTGGAAGAGGTCAGCGACATGATTGAGACACTGTCTTCTTACCAACGCATCCGAAACCTTAACCTCCCCAACTCGCAAAACCGCTCGTCAAGCGACCCAGTCAATGGAGATATGCTGGCTACTCCTGGACCTACTCCTTCAGAAGGCGAGCAAGCCACATATGAGATGCTTAAGGCGCAGCTTGCTCTGATCATCAAGACACTACCGCCATATGCAGTTGCCAAGCTGAATGGAGACCAATTGGAAGATCTTCTCATCAGCACCAAGGTTCAAGTCCAAACCGACAAGTACAAGGGAGTTATGGAGGAGGATGAGGCGGGCGTTCAGGCTCGGTTGAGAGCCCAGCAACAAGCTGCTCAGGCCAATGCTCGGCCACCCCCTCAACGTACACCTAGTGTATCTGGAGTTTCTTATGGGCATCATACTCCCCAGACCCAGTACGCAACCCCTCAACGAACCCCCTCTATGCAACAACAGCAATACTATCGACCTGGGCCTACGCCCGGCTTCACACCTGCACCACGACCTATGCCCGCTCAACCCAGACCTCCTCAACCCAATCAGTATTCTCGGCCCAACGGTTATCCTGCTCAATATGCCACACAGGTTGCTAAAGCTCAAACTCCCTATGGCCACCAAAACATGCCTCAGTATGCTTCTCAGCCAAGACCTCAGTTTGGACCGATGCAGGCTCAGCAAGGAACTCCTAATGCGCGGTTCGCTTTCCAACCAGGCTATCCACAGCAACAAGCCGCTACACCCTCGCAGCCCAACTTTGGGGCTTACACTAACGGTCAAGCTGTGCCGCAGCGCACGATGTCTCCTCAGGTTAATAGACAGGCCTATAGTGCCTCGCCTAATGTGCAGCAGCCTCCACGATATGGTACGCCGAATCAGGCTGTGGGCAATCAAATGAACAGGTACCCGAGCAACCCCCCTCAACAAGGAACGCCTGCTCAGAACCCTGGACTTACAGGATACCACACCGTTATACCTGAAGCGCAACAACAGCGGATTCTCGAACAAGCCAAAGCCAGAGTGGCGGCTCAAGAGCGGTCTACTATGTTCGCTGACAAGATCACTCAGCCTGGTACTCCTGGTTTTGGCCAAGGAGGGACTATGGATCCCAGCCGACTTGCAGCTGCACGGGCAAGTATTGCTTCTCAGCAAAAGCCTCCGACCCCCAATTCTCAGCGATCGAGTATGAGCGGGACGCCAGGACCACCGCCACCCCACAAGGTGACTCCTGTTCCTGTCCCACCGATCCCAGGCATGCAGCAGAAGCCATTGTAATAATCGACACCATGTGTATCTTTTGGAAGCGAGAGACGCGAAGCGGAAGGGGTCAGATATGATATCATCAAGGCAGACTTCGGGCACCAGAGGAGTGAGAAAGGGGTTCAGGGGAGGCGTTTAGAGGGTGGATTCTCGATTGTCTTTATTAGCTACGTTTTTCTGAGGAGTTGACTTTTTGACTCAACCAGGGGAAAAAGGGACGAGAGAAATATTATTTTGTCATTACAGGGAAGAACTAGGAATTGGTGGACTATCCCATTGAGTTGTTGACCTGGGGGTGGAAACTCCTGGTTGTGTAATCCAAGACGCCGAATTGGCGCGTGTATGCAGATGAAGAAAACGTACACTATTGCATTGATACTTAACATGTTTATTCTATGAACTTTCGTTTGTGCCAGTATACCATGTTAAGGGTCCTGGGTTGAGTGAATAGGTGCATGCCATCTATGATTTGGAGAAAGATGATGAGCATGGGGGCAAATAAACGTATTGAGTTGATTGTCAATTCTATTGAGCTGAGGGGTATCTATCAAGCCAGCCCTTGAGGCACATGTCGTATCCTCAACCTATTCCCAAATAAAATATATTATACATGGAGTTTTTTTCATTCAGTCGTACAAAAAGTTCTTGAGATCTACATCCAGGCTGGCGATCTATGCTGGTGGTGTCACCACAGGCTTTGGCAGTTCAGCCGCAAGCTTCCGTTCTTCCCGTTCCTGGAGCATCTCAAGCACAATGCGACGCAACTCAAAGATGACCTCAACGGCAATGAGCACGATGATGATCCATTCTAGGCGAGTGCCATGTTGCTCACTGGACATCTCACGCAGAACGCTGGCGATTTCGGCGGCGTAGTCCATCTTTTGATTCAATGCACGGATCCGGACGTTTACATCGAGTGCACGGCCAACTTGTTCGTAGTAACCTTCTAGACCAAGATCGGAGCTGGTGTCCCAGAAGATATCGGGTAATGAGTCTGTGAGTTCAGAGTAATGGTTGAGACGAGCACGCAGACTGAGGAGTTCGCCTGTCTTTTGTAGGATGAACTTTCGACCAAGAGGTATACCAGCACCTTGTGAGAGCAGTGCGGGGATGTTGCGTGTGCTTTCAAAGTACGACGTCAGGGCCGTTTCGAGAACAGCAAGTTTTGTGCTTCGCGCGAGACCCGACGAGAAAGCAACCTTTGCTAGAGTAGTGTCTAGCTTATCGGCCTCTTTGTGCTCCTTGCGAGTACCAAGAACAATAACATCGCCCTTAAGCACACTTGCTTCTCGGTTTGTGTCGGTCGTGAATTCAAGATCCTCAAACTCTCGACTTTCGATCGAGTGCGCTTCTTCAGCAGCACGCATGATCTGTCTTGTGACGACATCTGGAGGCAGCGACCAAGTCACAATTGTGCCGGACGGAAAGACAAAGATGTCTCCACCATTTACACCTCTTGCATGTACCACCTCATTTGCGTCGAATCCCGTGCCATCCGGGTCAATGTCAAAACCATGCGATGAGAGAATCTCGAGAACTACAGGCATCCTGAAGGATTCTGCGACGCAGGTCGCGCTGACCACATTTGAGGGTTCATCGCTGGGGCTTCCTGGTGCTGTTGTGCCGCCTCGTTTGGGCTGCTGAGCAATGATGGCAACTCGACGTAGTGAATTCTTGGCTGTATTCGATCGAGTGGGCTTCCTCTTTGAAGAAGCAGGACCTTTTTCTTCCTTTGAGAGTTCAGTGGCGGAACGGGACCCGTCGTCGACTTGAGACAGGTAGGGATTCGAGGTGAAGAAGCTTCGCTTTCGAGGGAAGCTAGTTAAAGAGGTGAGATGGAATTGTCGATGGGGCCTCAGCCGTGGCCCGGCGACCGAAGTGTGAAAGAGGCGGGCGACATTGAGGGTGATTCGCTGGGAGGAATTCCTCATGATGTGACAACAACTATGCCATCAAAGGTGAATTTATGGGTGGGTTGACTCAATCAAAGTATTGAGAATGAACCAATGTCGAATCAAAAGAAGTTGTACTAACAAAGACAATGACATCGAGAGCGGGCCCGATGATAAGATAAGATAACTGAACATGCCATCGAATTATCTGCATGTGAGAGACCACGTGATACCCCTCAACGGAAAGTGGGTATGCTAGACCGCTTCGGGAGGCATCTTGGAGTAGACATAGGTGGGCTTGGATACCCATGACGAAGTCCCACTAGCCACCGTAGGTAGCTTAGGGAGGGAGATCCATCTCTAGGGGAGACCAGACAAGCCCAGAAACGGTTAATTACGCTACGCTACGGTTCTCATCTCAACACCGACAGGACAGGACGACTTTAAATTCGTAGGAGGCCCCCTTGACCTGAACTCTTCATCAACCTCTTGGCGTCATTCTTGGCCTATTTCAATTCATAACCTCCGCTGTCCTCTATCACCGCGGACTATTCTTCTTCTTCTTTTTTCTCCCCTCTTTCTCTACCCCACCATACAACCAACATCTATCTATCACCATGGATCTGGACCCCAAGTACGACAACTATGATTTCCCCATCAAGGGCCCTGAGAAGCAGGATGGCCACGCCGGCTACCTCACAGAGGATCAGATCGCCAAGCTTCACCAGTTCCGCATGATGCTCGAGTCCGAAGGTTGCACTGATCGATTGGACACTTTGACTCTGGTACGAGATATACCTTAACCTAGCTACCTAAGCTTGCTGGACCCTGGACAAAAAGAGCCATGTAACGCGACACAGCAAATACTGACAACGTCCTTGTCTACAGCTTCGATTCCTCCGAGCACGCAAGTTCGATGTCGAGGCCGCCAAAGCCATGTAAGACTTTGCTACCCTTCCTTTCCATCCGATAGCGGTGGAAACGAGAAAACGTGCTGGTAGCGACAGGGGGGCTGACCGCCACTATAGGTTCTTGGATACTGAGAAATGGCGAAAGGAGGTTAAGCTTGACGAGACTGTGCCTATCTGGGACTATCCTGAGAAGGCTGAGATCGGAAAGTACTACACCCAGTTCTACCACAAGACGGACAAGGTATGGCAAGCCGGTGACGACGAGGAAGAGCTATCATGAGAACATATGTTGACTAATATTTTTTTTCCTCATACAGGATGGACGACCCATCTACATCGAGACCCTTGGTGGTATTGATCTGACCGCCATGTACAAGATCACCAGCGCTGATCGCATGCTCCTGAACCTCGCTGTCGAGTACGAGCGCGTCGCCGATCCCCGTCTTCCTGCCTGCTCCCGCAAGGCCGGCCATCTCCTCGAGACATGCTGCACCATCATGGATCTCAAGGGCGTTTCCATCACTAAGGTCCCCCAGGTCTACTCCTATGTCCGACAGGCCTCTGTCATCTCCCAAAACTACTACCCCGAGCGCCTCGGTAAGCTGTACATGATTAACGCCCCTTGGGGTTTCTCCACAGTCTGGAGTGTTGTCAAGGGCTGGCTCGACCCCGTCACCGTCTCCAAGATCAACATTCTCGGCTCTGGATACAAGAGTGAGCTCCTCAAGCAGATCCCCGCCGAGAACCTCCCCAAGCAGTTCGGTGGCGAGTGTGTGTGCCAAGGTGGCTGTGAGAACAGCGACGCTGGTCCTTGGCACGACCCTGAGTGGGCTCGTCCCGCCTGGTGGGAGAAGAAGCAGGATGCCAACGTCATCGAGAACAAGGGTTCTGAGATTGAGGAGCCCGCAAAGGCTCCTGAGGCTGCTCCCGCTGCAGAGGGTGCTGATGCTACTCAGACTGCCCCTGCTCCCGCCCCTGCTGCCGCTTAAAGAAGCGTATATGTACCAAGGTGAAGGATATGGAAGAAAGATAGACGGGCAGGTTTGCTACGTCTTAATACAAGTATAGACCACATATTTTGTCTCGTTTACCATGCTTTTTTTTTTCTTCAACAAATTGGGGTTGAGAGGATATCTGAGCGAAGATATATATATGGTAAAAACATATCGGAGGAGTGTATGGCGGAGCGTGATGTTTGTAGGGAGCACAAAAAGAATTCTTCCAACCCCATTCTTGTTCTCGCTCGGTGCATAAGCATGCTCATGTGGACGTTTTATTTCGTGTGTGCCTAGAATTACGTTAGATGCTGGCTGGCTGAGGCTCCTGACTATGGCTGAAATAATTCTCAACAATAGACGCGGTCTCGAGATTTGTGCTGTAACATGTGAAATGATATTGCCGATGAATCCAACCCAATCCAATGCGCCCTAACTCCCTGTTCGTAATACACTGACCGCCGCCCTGGGTATATATGCAATAAAGACAAGTGATGTCTATTATCGTCCCTGCGTAACGACATACTCGCCCGCCACACGCGCTCTCTCCATCTTGGCCACCACGGCAGGCATATTGCGCTTCAATCTTCCCAGACCCTCGACAGCTCTTCGGAATCCTTTCTCCACGCCATCTTGTCTCTCCAGTGGTTGGACGTCCAAATCCACTTCAGCGGCCTCTGCTATAATCTGCTGTTTTCGTGCTTCGAGCATATCGTCGTCGCGCTTTAGACTGTCGCGTAGTTGCTCTGCTTGCGCCTCAGCCGTCGTAGCGGGTACCGAGCGTTTCAACGCCGCAACATCCTCGAGAAGCTTTTCTTCCTGTGTGATTAACTCTGCGACACGCCGACGTTTGCGCGTATCGAAAGGTTCGTAAACGGTATCGGGCTCGACGTTTGATTCAGAGAGGAAAGAGTCCGGGGATACAGGGAGGCCGTTTATCGAGAGATTTGGAGAGGCGAGGGAGAATGTCTTGTCAATGTACTGGTTACTTTGTTAGCCTTGTGTCATAAAGTAGATCTAGTGGGGGATAATACCTCGTTGACGAGCTTCTCAATATGATTTCGCAATTCATCCTCTCCGTCGTTGCCATCTACCACGGGGAATGCTTCGTTGATACGTTCTGCGGCTGCGCGACGGACATTGGCGATGAGATATGAGAGATCCTCGGGTGCTTGCAGCTCGATCTTGCGCTGGACTTGGGCGACGACAGATTCAGAGTCCATGGCTATCACTCTCCAAGAGGAGAAGAAAAAGCAAGGTAAAGAACGGCTGGAAGAGAGGGGGGTAGTAGAGGAGGTGTAGGTTGTGCTATCAAGGTGCTTGACGGTGAGTGCCTGCCCCGCGGCCGCGTTTAGTCAATTGTTTACTTTGAAACGCCGGATGCCGACTCGGAAACGGAGACGGGGCTTATCTTATCGCCTAACTTAATATGTATGCCATCTCCAACCATGGAAGCAAAAAAGAACATGAACTTGTGAATAAGTAATTTATTGTTAACTGAACTTGCAAATTACGCTGATATTCTTCATTCAATGACCTCATTAGTCCATCAATCATTCTCATATGTCGTTCCAGGCTTGTTCGCTCACGTTGTACTCCGAAATGAGAGTCCTTCTGTTGACTCCCTCTTGCTCCCGCTTACAGTAAAGCAAGATCTTGTCCATGGGAGCACCAGAGAGCTCAGCCTCAACTTCACTCATTCTGTGCGACTCTGGTAATAATGGTACCTGATAATCCAGAGCACGCATTGGGGTGTTCAGCTGAAAATCATCCCCCAGGTCAGCACTGCCGTAAAAGTCCCCTTCTTCCAACTCGACCACCTTTTTAGCGACACATGCTGCGATATGCGCATCCCAAATGCCTTCCCGGTGAGGACTTGTCCTGAGAAGCTTAATTGCTTCAGCCCGGATGCGATGGACGCGACACTTGACTGCTGTGAAGTAAAGTGGCGGTATCCAGCCCATGTCGATGATGGACCTGGGCATGCAAGTCGTCATGATGTACAGTGGCATCTCGTCCTCCAGGTCGTAATGAAGCGACAGCTCCCATAACTTTGTCAGTTCTTTGATGAGTAGGATAAACTTGTCGGTGCAGCTGTCGTATATGGTCTCGTTGTTGTATATGCAAGTCTCAGCCATAACGTTCGTCATGGCGTAGTGTATCCTCAGAATCTGGTATGCCTTTTGCAAGTATATGTTTGAGCCACCAGGCCGCGCTTTCATGAAATCTTGAAACATGCCATGCCATTGTGCGAGCCTTGTCTTGACGAGTTGCTGGGCTTTATGCTTTGTTGCTGCTATTGTCTGTTGACGAGCTCGGTGAGTAAGATGGAATATCTGGTTGTAAACAAGCTCTAACCCTTTCCAAGCATCGTTGAGATTAGAGAAAGATTCAAGAAAACTCTTCTCGGGGCTATGAGCTGGCTGTAAAATAACACATGAATGGTGGTACAACAGTCTGAAGAGCTCAACCTGGATATGGAGCCTGGACAGGGCCTCCACTATCCAAGCATCAGTCGACTCGTGACAGGGTCTCAGTGCCAAGATGCCCGAGTTAGCTTCGGGAAGACCCTGCATCTGCCAAAGAATGTCAAGCCCATTCTTCAGGTGAAGTTGCGCCGTAGCGAAGTGGCCCCGGAAGAACTCCAAGCAGACAAAGACAACACAAGTGATGAGCGCCACACGACACGATTCCTTGTCTTTGGCATTGAAGTGTGGCTGCAGATGTGCAATAGCCTTGACGTACTGTTGTAGTGTAAACTGCTCCTGTTGGCTCATCTGCGAGGTGGGTGAGTTTCTATGTATGTCCAACGTCACAACACCCTTCTTGTGAGCCGAGCTGAGCGCGAGCAGGGCATGGAGCACGGCGGGTTCTCTAGAGCCAGCCTGGAAGACGAGGGTGTTCCAGAAGCCAGAAGAGAAGGTGGCAGAGATCTTGGTAGAAGTGCGGCACTTGAACCAGTCAAAGTAGAGCTTCTCGTTTGCGTTTAGAGACAGGACGAGGGTTGTCTCTAGGGGAGCGCCAAGGGGGAACTTGGGCCTGGACTGGGACTGGGACTGGGAATATTGTATGAGAGCGTGTGACCCTCCGCCCCAGATTCCGTATCCGTCGCATGTTCGACCTGTTGATAGGCATCTCTGACAGGCTGGGCGGCCTTCATCACATTTGACCTTTCTCAGTCTAAGTCATTAACCTCTGTCCTCTTGTCTCTCTTCTCCTTTCTCTCTTTGGTCAAGTACTCACTTGCATGTTTTACAACCCGATTTGACCTTGGATTTTCCCTTTCGAGCCATTCTACCAGACAGTCTAACAAGGAAGAAAGGAAGAAACGGAGTTGATTTGTCTGCTCGGAAACCTTTGGATCTGCTTGGTTATCAATTTAAGCGGAGATGGCATTTTGGCGTCGTTGAACGTGCCCTTGGAGCTTATAAGTCGGGAATATTCTTGCTAGGCCCGCGGGTTGGGGGCGCTACAGGAGGGTCTACGTACTGAGCGTGCCCTGCCACCCCGCGGAGTACTCCGCTGACTGGATCGTCATCCATCTCTGCACTTCCTATTGGCTTGCTCGGAAACTGCGAGATCTGATTGGTTCAGATACCCAGTGTCAGAACCTTGGGTGTAAGAGTGCCAAGATTGTACTTATACATGAGTTTGTCCGCTTCGGAAACTTTTGAGGGTCTGTTGTGGGATGTAGTCGAGCCAGAGATAAGAGAGAAGAGGCCATCGCTATCTGATATGTTCATGGCTAAGTTATCGTGAAAATGGGTCATATGAAAGTCGATCTTGCAGCCAACAACTAAGAATTGCTAACCGGAAAGTCAGCCTAACAGAATAAACAAACTCGAACTTGAGATTGTTCAAATTCTTATCCTCATGTCAGCTCAAACAGCCCCTCGATTTCCACTTGGCAAGAATGGCCATCTCATCTCTCACATGGGCTTGGGCACCATAGGCTTGACCCGTCTAACATATGGATCTAGCCCTAGCCACGATGAAATATTCTCGTTCCTTGACCATTCTTATGAGCCAGTTGTGACGTTTTAGGACAGTGCTGAGTAAGTCCAAAAGTCTGACAGTACCCAAATACCAACTAACCACATGTAAGCTACTGTAACGATTACGAAGAAATGATTGGCAAGGGGCTCGGATGATCTGAGAACGAGGTGATATCTTTCTTGCAACCAATTTTGGACATGTTAAGAATAGCCAGACCTTCCAGCACAATACTTCAAATGTATATGTCAAGGAAGCATGTGCTAACAGTCTACGGCTCCTGGATATTGTGTCTATTGATCTCTGTAAGTATAGATATCAGCACCAACTCTGACTATGACTTCTATAGACTAGCTGCACGCACCCAATCCCGAGACGCCCTTTCGAGGAAACCACGCGTGCTCTTGATTAGGCTACAAGAGTAAGTGATTTCCCAGAAAGGCAAGAATTTTCCGATAGAAAGCTTCTTGGTGAAGGTAATATCAAGCATAAAGGACCCTTTAGCTCCCATCATCTCAGCTCTTACATCAGTGACTCTCCGTAGAGCCGTCAAGATTGCCCCAGCTGCTGCGATTCAGATCAACTACTCTGTATTCGGGCTCTGCTGCGAGGGAGAAAAGGGGACTCACATCCTTGACAAATGCCGGAAGCTTGATGTAGCCATCGTGACAGCAATACCCTTCGGTCGATATCTTCTAACTACCAACTTCATCGAGAGAACGGCATCTGGGCAGAAATATAGTGGCGAAATGACTCCGGTTCCAGGAAGACAGAGGATTCAGTATGTCGATGAGAATTGGGCTGCTCTTGATATAGTTCTTAGTGGCGAAGGGAAAGCTGAGATCAGGATCTTGTGGAGAAAGATTACCGGTATGCCATTGCCTCTTTCTGTTATGGTTGGCTAAGGTACTCAGAGATATAAAGGAGGAGTCTGGATGAGTTAACCACTTTAGTACCCATTCATATCAAAGAAGAATAACTCACGAGGCCCTATATATCAAATACCAAAAGGTCCAATATACTGGCTCAGCCTCCTCTTCACCCCGACGATCCTCTTCTCGTCAATAACGTTATGTGCCTTCAGAATATCCAAAATCCCATATATGAAATCCTTACTGTCGTTACGCATCTCACCCTTTGCCAGGCTCCAGAATGGTGAGATGCAAGTCATGTTCACGAGACTCTCAAACCACTCTGCGTTTACTGTACAAAGTTTTCCCCAGGCGACATAGGACGGAAGCATCCGTAGGTTATTTGAATGCCTGTATACCCTGCAAAAGTTGCTGCGGTGAGCTCGAGCAACTTCGAAGTTTTGCCAGAGATGAGTAACGGTATCGTAAGCGGAGAGTGTCCATTGAAAGTCTCTGTCTAGATCGGGGATCGAGATTGTGATGAACACTTGGATGGTACGCGGCGAGCCCCAGGCTGGACGGCTACTGTAAAGACGATATTCGTGAGGCATGGTGACTAGTAGACTGGTGTGTGTAGAGGAAAACGAGTATGGATATGCTTGAGAGACTCCTAGCATGAGAAACTTGCTCCGTCTTATAGGGTGAGGTCCGCTGTGACCAAAGGACAAATAGATACCAAAGCTTCTTTGATTGGAAGACTTTCGTTGTAGTGGTTCACGATTCAATGTAGCGTCACTGGATTGCCCATCAGTTGTTATTCGAAATCGATGGCCGATACAATCTGATCAAGAGGATGCATTGCGGTTAGATAAAATCTGAATCAGGCTTCCTTTAGTCTGTTTGTCACAAGTTGGATGGTTTTCCAGCATCCCTGATAAGTGACTCGGTGAACCTCAAGCCCTTTACAAACAGCAACGCCCTTCCAGGCTCAATAAAACCTGCATCAACGAGGCTATTCAACATCCCACCAATATACACACGGCTACTGAACATCTCGAGGATTCAAACCTGGATCCGGATTGGTAATTCTACATTATTAGAAATTTCGGAGGCTTAAATAAAATCGATTCTTGCTAGCAGAATTTCTTTGCTTATCACGCAGCCCTATACACCCATAGATGGCATTCGGGTCCCCTCTCTTATGCATGCATACAAATCTGTGCATGTCAGTGAAACTAGAAAGTCGAGCTCTCTTACTAAAAGGCCCATCTCTGATGGTCGAAAGTAATCGTAGTACATAAAGTACTAACCCACACATAATAGACGTAGATCAAACGCCAGAGTCATCCTGGAATACACCAATAGGGTTCCAATGGTTCTTCCGGTTGCCATACCACTCTTTCCACTTCTTACATCCATCATTGACCTGCTTCAACTTCTCCGGAGTCATCATCTTCCTCAGATCCTCTTCACGCTCCATGATCTGCAGCGCCAAACCACTTGAAGCGTGCCAGGCAATATGGCAGTGGAACAGCCAAGAGCCAGGATTATCAGCCTTGAAGGCAACTATAAGGTAGCCTCCGGCTGGTATCAGTGCAACGTCACGTCGGGGCGGATTGTCGAATTTGAGAGTGACGGGGTTGTCTGGATCGTTTATTTGCGAAGAGTTTGTGCCTTGAGCGAGAAGAGCAAAGTCATGACCATGAAGATGTAGCTGTTGAATATCAGCGTAGTTAAGTTCTATCAGGATGGGGATTGGACTTACCGGGTGTGCAAGAGACCTAAAGGTCTTGTTGGTGCCAATCCGATCAAGTGATGGAGCCGTGATTATGAGATAAACCCAACCGTTTCTGTTCTCTGCTGGAACAATCACGTAATCGTCAGGCCATTCTTTACTTTCCTCTAGAAGCGTGATAGTTGGTTTCGAGAAGTCGAGCCAAAGAGGTCGCTCGCCGAAAGCACACCAGCTGAACTTGTCTCCAGCGTGCGGCCTATCCTTTACTTTCTCTATACCTAGCTCAAGGTCCTTACTCCTATCTCCTTCACCATGTTAGCAAAGGGTTTCAATGTGATTTGTGCTGGCGCTGACTGACTCTCGTGAAGTTTAACAGGAGGGATTGACCATGGCAGGACAGGCTCTAGTTTCTCATACTTTTCATCGGCGCAGTCTTTGGTCCAGTTGTCTCTCCAGGTCTGGGGTACCTCCGTGCTCACAGGCTCATATCTAAGAATACCTTGCCTCTCATCAGGCTCGTTACCATCTTCAAAGCCTTTGCAGCCATCTGCGGCAACAGTACGGATCCAGTAGTTTCCGTTATCTGACACAGGAAACTTGGTTTCGTTCCTAGGTTTGGCATGAAGAACGACGTGATATCTTTGGCCTTGAGATTGTTAGTCTTACGTGCTACAATGATATTGTATGACTTACCAATTCCGACGAGGATATGGTCTACTGTATAGGGATGAATGGGGACAAAGTCGGAGCTCATGACCTCCAAATAATGATTATCGATACCAAACAGAAATGTAGTATCGACAGATGTGTTGATGATACGTAGAAGATATTTCTTGCCCTATAGGAAAGTAAGCATCACATAGGAATCCTTCACCTCCAGTCTTACCTTTGTTACGGTTATGTTGTAGCGTTCTCGTGGAAAGCTACCAGCAAAGTTTCCTAGAAGTGCTCTGTAAGCATTGAACGAAATATGTGGGCCGATGTGCCTCACCAATTCCATTCATCAATATGCTATTCATCTCAGGGCGAGTAGGTACACCAGTCAGTTCTTGTTCCCACTCCTGAAAAGCACTTCGATGGTTCCAATCCGTGATAAGAATCGGATCCTTCGCTTCATCATAGTGAGCTGACGACGGCCCAAAGATAGTTATGGGTCTTGCGAGACCGTCGGCGTATTGTAGAGAGTAGTGACTATGATACCAAGAAGAGCCATACTGAAGAGCGCGAAACTCATATGTAAAGGTATCATCTGGAGCAATAGGGCATTGAGTGACGCCATTGACACCATCCATCTCCATGGTTCCGTCCTGCCTGAGGCCATGCCAATGAACCGTGGTGCCGTTATATCGCAGTTTATTTGTGACGTGGACTCTGATGAGATCACCCCAGCAGGCTTTGATCCATGGGCCAGGGTAGGTTTGATTGAAGACCTTTCCGTACGGATTATCTATGCCGTCGCCGTTGATGGTCTTGTTATCAACCACAAGCCAATACTACGAATATGGGTCAGTGCGTGTTAAGTTCGAGCAGTAGAAGTGATTGTTACCTCTCGAAGCACTCCAGGCGGATACACAGTCTCATAGTCAGTATGAATACTAAAGTTGTGTCCATCAGAGCTCTTCAGCCAGCAGTGACGGTTCTCTGGAGTAGAACATGACTTCCAGTCATTTCCAAGCTCGGGGTACTTGCAAATGAAGTCTTCATCCGGTGAATCGGGGCCATTGGGTGCAGGGAACTTTGGATAGCTCTGCGAGATCTGGCCATTTTCAAAAGATAAAACGAGCTGTTCAGGGCCACCTCCGATATCCTCGTGGAACGGAAGTGAGAAGAAGGTGACGGTGTAGACGATGAACGTCTTGCACGCGTTATAGAAACCCATCTTGGGCAAAGATCGACTGATGGCTCAGTGAAGTTTGGGGATATGAAATTTGCAACCTACTCTGAAATCTGGAATTCGAGTAAGATGGTGAACGAGAAATGAAAAAAGATTCTCAGAAGAAGGACTTTCTCCATATCAACTTTCGGAATTGAGTTCTTGATTCTCACGGTCGTTTTCCTCCGGGCTTTGAGTATGTGACAAGCCATGTCACAACTTACACAAAACAGAATCATCCGTTCGTAGTCTCATCGCATCTCTCTTATCACCCTGACCGAATCCAATGGCCGTATTTCAGCCATGACTTGAACCTAGATCTGTCTCAGCTTTTGAAGCTGTCCAGATCTGGTCATCAGCCGCACTCTAGCTTGAGCCACCACTGCTTTCCCCTCGCTGACTGAAATGTCATACGAGAACGTTACCGTAGAGAACAGAAGATATCCCTGTTTCTGTAGAAACATGTTCAATGCCCGAGTAAATTGAGTTTGTCGTCCCGTTCCGTTCCGTATAAGTTAGTGAGTTATCGTTGAGGTGATGCATTCCTTCGTCTGTGAGCCAGCCTCAATCGCCAGATTCTTAAGAAAGAGTACGTAAGTGAAACGAAATGGGATCTAGGCTCCGATATGTTTTCTGGGGGGTTTTTTTTTTCTTTTTCAAAAGTTTCATTGGTCAGCCAGTTTCCGTTTGTTTCAGCCATTGAAGCAACAGACAGTCTGATAACGTGCCATCCTCGGGCTGATTTGTCAAAGAAAGATTTTCAAGTCGCCTGATTCTCGTGCCCTGTAACGTTCTCAAAGTATGTGCATTTTTTGGCCTCTCAAATACCGTCAAGATTGGGAATTTCGCCACCTTATGAGTGAGTATTGACCATTATCTCGCTTGCTGGGGGTAATTTCAGCCAAAAGGTCGCTATGGAAGAGTGGCTCGGCCAGAAGGAGTTGATCTTGTAAGTGAAAAAGTGTCTGCTTCAGCTGCCAAAATCAAACATTTGTAATTCGTGTCTCAATGCATTGACCTTGCAGTTGAACACAGTATCATAACGGATGGTGTAAACGCGGAGACCTCGGAAATTCACCGCCACTGGTGCCATCCTGCCATAGAGTTCTTTCATCTTATGATCTTAAACGCTGTGATGGAAATGCAGATAGAATTGGGTGTAATTCATAAGCACTTCTCGATACATGGTAAACAGAGGGATGAGATTATGTGATTTGTCACGTGCTGATATGCGCAAATTGTGGGTTGATGACCAGCTTTGGTCTATACTGGCGTAGTCAGCATGCTCACATCACAAGTGATGGTGGCCATAAGGATTCGTCAAGTCATGAATTCGGATTGATAGAGCTATCTTTGGGCCTTTCTTCCTTTAACATCATTCGTAGGCACACATTTCCCGTGTCATCCTATTCAACTGCACACCCAACTCCGTTCATCTCGTTCTGTCCCAGAGACTACCTATACATTCTTATGAAACAACAACCACCGGACCGACCTCAACACCCCGCTAACCATTTCTCAAAACTTTTGTAACATGGACCCCTGACCCTGAGGCATATATGAAATCGAAGTCCTTAGATCTTGGATTTGGCGGCGGTCCAAGAAGCGATGGCGTCCATCAGAGGGGGAGACAGAGCATCATAGGACTCGAGGCCAAGGTCCTTGAACTGCTGTCGAACCTCGTTGGCCTTGTCAGCAGGGAAGCCCTGCTCGATGATGGAAGAGACAAAGGCGGCGAACTGAGGCTCTTGCCAGCCCTTCTCATCAGAGAGCTCGACGTGGACAAAGTCGAGACCCTTGAAGGGGTGATCGTTCTCGATGCGACCGAACAGGTGGACACCGCAGTCACGGCAGGCGTTTCGCTGAATAGCAGCGCTCTTGTCAACTATGGTGAGCTTGTCACCGTTGGCAGTGACCTGGAGCTGGTCGCGGGGGATGACAGCGATGACGGAGAAGAGAGCACCCTCGGGCTTCCAGCACTTGGAGCATCCGCAGGCGTGGTTGTGAGCGACCTGGCCGCTGAGGGTGACCTCGACAGGGTTGGAGGAGCACTTGCAGCGGAGCTTGCCACCAGAGAAGTTGGGCGAGCCCTTGGTGATGCCGTTCTTGAGGCTGGGGTGGAGGTTGTGAGACATCTTGGAGGTGGTTACTGAACGGTAGATGGAAGTGATTACTGCAGCAGCTGATATTAGGGCGGCGGCGACGACGATGGGAGTTTTGTTCTTGGAGATGATGTTCCGATTGGAGGATGAAGCCATTGCGAAGGGGAAAGAAGAAGAGCTGGGAGGAAATGGATGGACAAAGACTTTATAGACAGCAAGATTTAGGATATACAGCCACAGGCGCCTGTGTCGAGTTATGTACTCTGATCCCCCGCAAAACGACATGTATCAAACGGTAATTTTGACTGTATGCAGCCATAATCGGCGTAAGCGCAGGCGTCTGAGACCGAGATGCCGAGTTATCACCATTGTGCTTCACTGTGTGTCTAACTGTCGCGATGGCGTTTTGCGGGGAATGGGCTCTTCAGGGACAATCGGTCGGGGCCTGGTCCAGGGTCCGGCCGACGGTCATCGGAAGCCGATTCCGTGGCCGTGCCCACTGATAGCTCACTGATAAGATAGATAATGATGCCTGGATTTGGCAAGACAAGTGAGAGCTGAAGCCTGAAGAGCATACATATGATTGCTTTTAGAGCAGGCGGGACGGGAGGCTTCTGGAAGTGTCTGATACTGTGCAGGTAGCCCAACATCGGCTCAACGTCCGCAATGCAACTTATATCGAGGGGTAAGCAAAGCACAAAATGCTAGGATAACTTTGGTCTAGACGATCGACGACCCCTCATCAAACGTCGTAATCCTAAATCTGGGCGTTGTTACCCCATCTTCCTCTTCCTTTTCCTCTTACTCATCATCTGAGCGGGATAAATATATGCGGTCCCCAGTAAATACTGATGATCCCCCCCGGGTGCCATCCCGAAGGCGACTGTCTCGTCTAGGCGGATTGTCTAGGCAATTGATACCTGGAGATAAGATGCCTTAAAGCCCTCCCTGAATTCTAAAAACGTATCGAGAATTGCGTGATGGGGGACTTTGCACTTTCGGGATTTTGGAGACCCCCGTTGTCGGAAAAGTAGTGGCATGTAGAGTTCCGAGATGCGCCGTGGCGTGGCGACCGCGGTTAAGCTGCCAAGAGGAGGGGAATGGTCAATGCTGAAGGAGGAGATAACAATACTTTTTCTATGTATATACCGTATTCGCCATATTTCGTAGGATGGCATCGTGTGGTTACGGCGGTGATGCTAGATGCCGATGCGATATCGCAACCAGACAAGATGACCAGGGAGGGTCGTCTCAAATGAAACACACAGTATGATCAATGACACTTTCCATGAGGAATCACCCAACGGGACCTGAATAATACGCGCGTTTGAGTGATCGTATCGGAAACTTGGAGACTCCAAAAAATGCGTGATCACCCGTAGGGCGTGATTTCAAACCATGACAACCTATCAAATGGCTACCCTCAAAAGCTACCCCGACCATCTCCTCGTCACCAAACCTTTGCTTGTTCACAGCGAAACAGAAGCTACGACGAATCCTTGCTAGGACTGAACTTGAACCATGTCGTGCCCAGCGCGTAAATATCCCCTCCGCAAACCCCAAGGCCACAAGCTCCCGATCCCACGATGGCACCTCGCCCTCCCAGATGATGTCATCCACGTCTGCACCGCGTACATCGGGGTTCAGATACATTCTGATGCTCAAGACGCGGATGTCGCTCTAAATAAAGCTACCGAGGCCATTCAAGCATGGGTGAACAGCGATACTGGGCCAGAGGCATATGAGACATTCGCGGTGATTGATGGATGCGATGTCCAAGAATCGACAATATGGGTGTGTTATTGGTCAGACAAGAAAAAATACGACAACAGCCTCAATGACCTCTCACTGAATTCCATCTACGCCCAACTACCAGGATCAGGCCGTGCCTCAGTGGGCATCTGGCGAGAAGCCTTCATCACAGAGTTTTCCCGCCTCGAAACAAATTACTCGGGCCTCGATTATCTTCCCGGTCTCGCAAAACTCCCTGGAGCAAGTTTCCCAGAACACGAACTCTCGGCGTACTGGGGTGCAGCAAGAGACAGAATCCCCTCCTCTGCCTCCGATCTCTTCCCGCCATCAAAGCCAAACCTGCCAGTCACAATTCCTTCGGGTATTGGCCAATACCTCATCGGAACAAATGATGAGAACGTAGCTCATATCCGCTCAGGACAGTTTTGGGAGAACTGTGGTCAACAGGAAGCAGACTCTTACAACAAAAGGCTTCAACCCACTCTCCACTCTGGCCTGCAATATCTCTGGGATAATTCGCCTGGAACGGGTGCTTTGGGACTACGATATCTCAGAAATCAAGACCCTTCGCTTGAGGAACCTCGGCCGCGAAAAGAGTCTTGCGGTGCTGGCTTCTTCACGAACCTCGAAGCCCTTGAAGTTTGGGCAAAGAGCCACAAGTCTCATCTTGCTATATACCGCGGTGCATTAACTCACTACAAGACCTTTGGGGATGACAGGAAATTCCGAACGTGGCATGAAGTTTCCATTCTGAGAGCAGGAGATGCACGATTTGAGTTTTTAAATTGTGTGCCTGAAACGGGCGTGATTCGAGGCGTTACTCTCAAGGCAGAGAGTATCTAGCAGGAACCGTGACGGTAGGGTTCATAAGCAAAATCAGTGGCCGGGGCATAGTGTTATATACAAGGTCAACTCTGTATACCAGTACCGAAGAGTGGTGTAGTGGCATCCGTCCTAGAACCTATAAACCTTGTCTAAAATTCGATCCTAAAATCCTAAAAATAATCTCACCCACTGCGCCACTCTTCGTTTTTGCAGGCCGCAGGTTCGAATTCACAGAATCTATTATTTTTGTTCGAGCTATCGTGGGTATCTCAAGCTTTGGTGTTGTCACGTCCTGGGACATCGGTCTTGACCCATCGTTCGAACGTAGTAGGCTCCAACTGAGTCTTCAACCATGCAAGATCCGCACCATAAGGTCTCTCGCCGATGAAACCAAACATGGTGTTCAGATCCTTGATCATCCAGATTATGAATCGTGTTAGGAGGCCATAAGTAACAGGGACGCCTTTGCCAGTATGTTTGATGAAGATGTCGTCAATGTCCTTGAAGCTCAGCTCCTCGCTAGCAATTGAAAGAGCTTGGTTACGGATTCCGGTCCTATCAGGACGGACAAGACCTTCGACGGCCCATCTTCCAATGTCTTTTGTCACAGTGACTTGCATCTTCTTTCCGTTCATGTTCTCTCGCCAGCCCGTCATGCAAAGTTGGCCTGGGAGACCCCACCAAGCATTATCAGCGAACCAAGTCGGACGAAGGATCGTGTAGTCCATGTTGGAGTTAGAGCAGACGTCGATGAGATGCTTCTCGATGAGGAATTTGTCGGAGAATGTCTTGCAGTACGAAGGATCCTTATCGCTGAGTTCACGACCACCTCGATCAACAGAAGAGTACACAAAGTACGGAAGACCATTTCTAGCAGCAGCAGCATCGATAAGTCCTTTTGCGTCGCTGACTTCAGTCGGTCCATGGGCTTGAGCGAGAAAGATGCCAGTTTTGGGAAGGATGGTCTTGTCTAGCTGCCGGAGAATGGCTTCTGGATCGTTCAAGTCGCCAGTAACAATATTGATGTCGCCGTACTTCTCACGTAGTTTGACGGCTCCTGATCCAGAAGCTTGGCGAGTCAGTGCATAGACTTTCTTTGGTTTGATCTCGATATTGGGATGAGTTAGGAGGGCGTCAACCGCTGCACCGCCTTGACGACCTGTTGCGCCAGCGATGAGAAAGTATTCAATGGTGGCCATGATAATAACTTGTAGTATGTTTGTGTTTTTGGGTGGCTGAGATTATTGATCTTTCATCTTGTTTTATACTCTATCTGATGCACTCATATTTAATATCTTATTCTTGGATGTCCAAGATTTGATGCAAGTCATCGATAACGTTAACACCACACACTTCTCGTACTGGGTGTTGTCCGAGGATTACTAATATAGGCTTATTATAAGACCATCCATGATCTGCATAAGCCCACGAGGCCGAAAAAGGTTTCCGCGCGGTAAGAATAAGCTCAATGATGAGGCTCGATCATAAAGTGGAGTTACCCGCGCGGGTTGAGCCATCAAGGTCCTTTAGTCTCGAGAAATGACCCCAATCTTAACAATTTCCCTCAAAGAAATAGACAGATCTTGATGGCGGGAAAGTAGCAGATCTTGGCTGCAACTTAATCGACTTTTCCGACGATCAACGGGCATGAAAGTAGACGAGGAACCTCACCAATCGTCTTACACGGAGCACGAGATCTAACGCGCGTTAGAGATAGTGTGGGAACTTGGATGTGACATTGGATGGTTGATTTCTCAGCACAGCGCGCGGCAGCCACAGCAAATTAGGGGCGTGATACAGTCTATTCTGCTGCTTGATGCCGAGAGGCGGTGGTATCTGGGTACTCTCAATAGCTCAGGCAGATACAAACGTCTGTTGAAGAAGCTATCTGTCATTCCATACGTGCTTGAACGAGTAGTTGTTTCACAGCAGCCACATTCCCTCTGTCCAGTCCACATCACTCCAACTCAAACTCCATCAATGCTATTAAAAGTTCATCTCCGTGGTAAGTTCCTTCGCTGTCTCCTCCAAAAGTGACTCAAGAGCCCCTTCGACAGTCGTACGCTCAATACTCTTCAACAAGACACTCCCATGCCCGCAAGTGTGGGGAGTGGCTACGCCGGCAACATACAGCTCGCCACGCTTACAGACGAAAAGCTTTGTTACGGACGTGTTGGCGTATAGGGCGGCGACGTTCACTGGCAGGTCAGTTACGCATAAAATTGCTGGCCTTGAGGATGAACTTACTCTGGATGAGCTCCTTCAAGCGTACAGCTCGCTCGACTTGGCCGGTTTGAGATACCATTTTGGATGTCGAAAAGTGAAGATGGTTGTATCAGAAGAGGTGAGATGACTTGATATATCGGAATGGGCGAGGACTTGGGATAGTCTGACAATGCTGGTGAATATCAGAGAAAGTTGACTTTGGAGAAGCCATCTTGGAAGGAAATCTTACAGCTCTATATATGTTTCTTGAATATGATTGTCCTCTCACCTACCTTTCTCTGAGCTTCCATCTAGGGGTAGCTTAGCCAATTATTTACTCTACACTATGGTACAATTGTCTTTGCTCAGGCCGACCGTTTGCCTACAAAATCACGGGAAAACACAATCCTTTGTTAGTCGTCTAGTGGCAAAAACTTGTTCTGTGGTCTTCTCTTGGTAACCTGCATGCATAATCGGGAATGTTGTATGCAGCATCCCATATTACTCACCAGTAAGTAACATAAAAAGAATGAGGTATGTTTTGTTTACCCTTTGTATCTCATAACTGATTGGCTGCAAGGTAAGCAAGCGCGTTGATTTGTTCCGAAAATATTACCTCTTCAAACACAGGGAATCGTTTGTCTCGCTTCCGCCTAAACTCAACACTCTTGACCCACAATCATCGAACCTATGTATTCCGCCTGATTATGCTAAAATAAAGAGAGATCAAGGTGTCACAACATGGAAGAATTATTTACTGCAACTTGGAAAAGATTCGAGTCAAAATGTGGCTGTATTTAGATGCTGTTTCATATCCAGTGATTTTCAAGGTACTATATCCAGTCACTCGATATTCTCCTCTTAGCAGCTAATCTAACCCATTACATTCAATAATCATCTGAAGACTACAGAAGAAATACAAGGTTAGCTAGTTTTCCTTGGTCTATGTTTTCGCGATTATGCAGTACGTACCAATCAATTCTTTGATACACCATTCCGGAAAGAGAGCTTTTTCACTGAGCTCCACCATCGTCTGGTCCAGGATATCCTCGAGCGCGCTTTCAATTGTGAGTCTTTCGCCGCTGCTTCGCAGAAGGATATCAGTGCACTTGGTGCTCCGATACGAAGCAACGCCAGCTCCATAAAGAATCTGACCTGAATGCTCCGCAACACGCTTAAGCAGGAACAGCCTGGCTTTGTCGGAGAGACAGAGAGCCTTGATGTTCACTGTTCTGTTTGTGACTGTGTGTTGCTCTTGTCATGATATTGGGACATACTCTCGATCGGTTCTTTCAATTCGCCAACTGTCAGTTGGCTCTGTTCGTCATCGGATGATGAGGATGCTGAGAATGACGAGGATGATGGCATGTTGAGTTTTGGTTGAGATGGAGTTGTGAGGTTATCAAAACGACTATAACCGCTGTTGGTCGAGATGCAAGATGGCATTGGGCGTTGATCTGACTTGGAAATACTGCCATTTATATAGTTCTTCTACAAGATTACACCATGTGAGGCCAAATTACTTTAAAGCAAATTTTGTCTTGTTTTACGACAGATTGCTAACTGTTGTTCACTTTCTCTTTGCTTATTTCTTTGCTTGAAAACACAAGGTCCCTCTGCAACAAGACAAGCATCATCCACGTAGTTGTTGGATTTCCAAGTTCTCGCTTCTTTTCGGTAGCACATATCTGAATTTATTGCAAACAGTAGTAAGTAAGCATGCTTTGTTCTCGCAGCTTTTCAAGCATGGAAGAAAAACATGTAGGCTCTTTGCCTCACCTTGCTTAGGTCTGTGGTGAATACTCGAACACCTGATGGATTTATCAACGATAATTTGTGCCTAACAGTTCTTAACAGATATATGGGTATCCACATGCAGGATCTGTTAGTATCCATTAGTCATTTGACGTGGAGCCACCGCCGACATTTCGGCGGAGCAAGATCCGACGATGACTTACAAAGCCTCAACATGACATGCTTTGCAATAGATAAACAAATTTGTAATAAAACCACGGAGGAGACTCTTCTCATTCTCTTTCAAGATGAACATATATAGCATCAAGACCCGACCAAAATTCTAATCATTACACTCTCATCTTACTTCAATCACAACAATCAATACAATTACTCTATCTCTACCATCCATATCCCATCATGAGTCTGAACGTTACAATTGTCGGCGCAAATGGCGAAGCCGGTTTGTCCATCACCGATGCTCTCTCGCCTTCTACAAACGAGTTTGTAAGTTGCAAACCACAATCCTCAAGATCTTATACTCATCTTCACAGAAATTGACCGCAATTGTGCGACCTGCTTCCATCAACAAACCCGAGATCCAGCAGATCAAGAACAAGGGCGTTTCCGTTATCCCTATCAATCTCGAAAACAACCACGACGAACTCGTCAAGGCACTCACTGGTCAAGATGTAGTCATCAGCTGTCTTGTACCTTTCACTACTGGTCCTGAAATTGCTTTGGCAAATGCTTCCAGAGAGGCTGGAATCAAACGATTCCTCCCCAGCGCCTTTGGCCCACCCTGCCCTCCTGAAGGTGTCATGCTTCTTAGGGAGTTTGTAAGTGGCAAAGCAAGCTTTCAGTCAATGTTGCTAACGAGTTTGCAGAAAGAGACTATCATCAACCACGTCAAGAAAATCTATCTTCCATACACTGTTGTTGATGTTGGCATGTGGTACCAAGTCTCTCTTCCATCTCTCCCTTCTGGGAAGATTGACTATGCTCTCAAATTCCCCGCCGCTGTCGTCGCTGAGGATGGCTCACACGCCACAAGCTTGACAGACCTGAGAGACATTGGACATTACGTTGCCAAGATCATTACTGATGAGCGAACCCTGAACAAATATGTCTTTGCTTACAACGAAGTCTGGACTCAGGAGGAGATTCACACTCACTTGGAGAAGGTCAGCGGCGAGAAGATCCCACGCAACTTGGTAAGTCTTTCTTCCATTCGCAGAATTGGAATATGATGATTAACATGAGTAGATGCCTGCCAAGGATCTCGAGGCCACCATCGCAGACGCCCAGGTCAAGTACGATACCAGCGACAAGAGTCTGCCTTTTATCTTTGGACTTGCTGGTCCTCAGTATCTCTACTGCGAGTGGTTCCGGCAGGACAACCTTCCCGGGCCAGCCGAGTATTTGGGCTATCTCAGCTCCAAGGACCTTTATCCTGACTTTGAGCCAATCAAGTACGTGGACTATGTGGACGAAGTTATGGAGGGCAAGGGCAAGAGCATCTATGCGGGCCGTTGAGTTGTTGAAAAGGTTGGAGGTGATCACATCAGGCAACGGTAGAGAAAATGTTTCATTCTAGTGCATTTATCTAGAATTTCGTTCCTATAAATCCAAGTTTCTCCTAGCCGAGAGCTGCAGTGCACTCAATCTCAACATCAGTCCCCAATGGCAGCTGGAAGACCGCTACACAAGTTCTAGCCTGGGAGACATTAGTGGTTGGGTTGAATTATCCTTGGAACTTGACATACAGGCTTCGGCTCCCAAGTGAAGAACTCATCGTATGCCTCGTTCACCAGAGCAAAGTCTTGCATGTTTGTGATGTAGATGTTCATCTTGACAATATTTCTCAGGCTACTGCCGGACTCTTTGAGAATAGCCTCGAGATTCTTGATAGCTTGTCGCTGAAGTCATATGGTCAGCCATCACACATTGCACGCTCTGACTGCCTCGAAAACCTACCGCTCTGTCTTTAACTGTTCCCTCTGCCAGCTCAAAGTTCGTCCCAGGAATGACTCCGACGTTTCCGGAGCAGTACACCATGCCATTGTGCTTAACAGCCTGTGAGAACTGCGGCAGCGGAGCCGGAGCAGATTTGGTGGAAACAGCTTCGATCTGAGGGGCCATGACTGTTTTTGTGATTGAAATGAGGTTGCTGTTCGCTCGCTTGGTGAGATTCTAATTTTTTTGTGTATTAGAAATCAAAGCTTGGATGATGGGGAAACGCTATTATCTCATGAGATTAACCGCGCTCTACGGAATATATACAGCTCATGATATTGGTCGGAGTTTAGATTTGGCCCCGACACAAAGTAAGAGCGGGGAGCTCTCGAATTTAACCATATTTCCTCTCGTTAACGAGATCAAACTGAACAATAATTGTAGGCCTTTACATGTCAAACCTTGTGAAGCCTACGTAACTTTCAATATCTAGCAAACTGGCAAAGTAAACTCTTCTCTTCTCACATGTGACTGGATTATACACCAACTTTTTGTTGCTTAGATTTCTTATTCTATCTTCAACTATCTATCTATCTGAAGCTTTTAGGGGGTATCCTAGCCATCGCCATCCTCATGGTAACAATAGTCAGCCAGATTTCAGTCTATGGCTATCACAAGTGTCTAGGTGCTCAAGCGCAGGAAGGGCGTAAGGTGTATCAAATCGGGGTATCGTGTATGGTGGGCTCTGTGTGTGTTGGGTTCCAAGGCGGTCTTTCTTCCTTTCTTTGACGATGGTGCTGGGGCTTTGTGTGTGTTCTTTCTCTCTTCGGTGTTTTTCCCTATCCCTTTCTTCATTCTTTTCTCTTCTCATTTCAACGTCTTCAAGATTTAGATGTCGATCAGGCTGTCAAGCCGTTAAAGACATCGTACTCAAACGACAGCCAAGCCATATCTCTAGCCTGAGCGTCATCGCCGTAGTTACCATCATGCAGTGCCCCCTTATAAAAAGCATCGTTCAAATACAACAGTGCCATTTTCTCCCATCGACGTCCAGACCCTGTCGCGCAACAAGAATTGTCGCACCAGAGTATGTGTTTCATTTCTTCGTCCAGAAGAGGGTTTCGTTTGAGCCGTGGGTCGCACTCCTTATCCTGGTTGTAGTTGAGATTGAAAAGCCACGAGGGCTGGAGGAAGGTTTTCAGGCGAAAATCTCTTTTGATCTCCAGATCTATGATTGTTTTTCCGCGAGGCTTTGTTTCCGCCGATCTTATGGTTCTGTCTTGCCTCAGACGTAGATGATACGCTGCGCCGCAAATCTGGCAGGTTGCGTTGGGAACATTGCTAAGGAGCGTGCATTGTTGAAGTCCTGTCTCTGATCGTGGGAAGCATGAACACTTGGATGGCTCGGAGGCCATACACTCTTCGAGGATCTCGCGAGAGAAATGCTTGCATAGAGCTTTTGCGTCGCCCACGGTGTATTGACCATTTTTTAGCTGCCGAATGGCTTCTTCCGTACATATGTCTGAGCATTCACCAAGAACAACGAGGGGAATAGTTGTTGTGAGTATGAAATACGGGTGGTGCTTCATGGGTCCACCACCAAAAGCTGAGAAGGTGCCGAGAACACCTTTGGGGGCATAGATCATCTCGGAAAGGGAATTTGAAGGGGAAAGTTTGTGGCTCAAATCCTCGCACGTTATCGATCTATGCATTCCACCGATATTGGACCCAGTAACCATATCAGGGCCTGCAAAAGACTCATGCGAGCAGAGCGGGAAATTTCCGGTTCGACCCAAGCACTGTGTATACTGTTTCCCTTTCTCCTCAGGAGAAAAGAACAGCGCAGGATGACTGGCTTTACATCCGTGGCAGTACTGCAGCTCGTAGAGCTTGTGCATCACTTCTAGCAACTTGCCCGAATCGCGGTGGGCGTTACATCCTTGACAGAGAGTCCGGCGAACAAGGATGTCTCGAATGGATTTTCGCTGTTGGTAACCATTCTCGCTGATACAATAGCTCTCTGGTCCGTCTCGAAACTCGAGGTTGAATGTCTTGAATGTGTCTCGCTTTGAGAGCTGGCGAAACTTTTTACATGTCTGTTGGAGAAGGAAAAGGCTGCTATGTGGAAGAAGCAGCATGATCTCGATTATCAATTCTGGGGCAAGCTTTTGCAGAGTCAGGCGAGCGTCATGTTGCTGCTGTTGGTCGAGCCCCGTGTCGTTTTTGATCATCTGCGGGCAATTAGTACGGGGGAAATACCGCGGCTGATAGTGCAACGTACGTCTTTTTCCTCTTCTCTGCCAGGGATGTTGGCTTCATGGTGTTGAGCGATTATGCTGCTCACGGGTTCGGTTTCATCATCATGAACCGCAGTCTCCTCTTGATCGTTAGAGTCAAGAATGGTTTCTTGGGCATCGAAATAAATCTCGGACCCGGAAGAGCTATCAGGCTCTTCATCAGACAGCAATGTGCAAGAGTTATCATCACTGTTGGCGGGTGGCGTTTGTTCTCGACGGTGAATGACTATCTTTTTGTCGACACCTAGCTCCTCAGAGTCCTCACGAACACCATCTCGAACATTTTGGTTTACCACAGGAGTTGTAGCAGGTTCGTCTCTGACGCATTCGTCCTTCCGGAATGGACTCTTGATGGACCGGGATATCTTTTTGACCTTTAGTCGCGCGAGCGAGAACGAGAGGTTCTTCTTGGAAGAAGGCATCGTGGATGAGCGGTGGTTGACGAGCCCCCTCAACAGTCAAAAGAAGGATGAAAGAGGAAGAATCTCTGTGGGTACAGGGGCTGACAAAACATTACATCTTAAGTCTGTGAATTTAAACTTCCAACCTTGTGTTTTAGGCAGAAGGTGCCTCATGAAACTCTGTTAAAGGCTTCCTGCAGTGTCAGGCAGTGTCAGGTTCGTTCTAAGGTTCGTTCTGCCATAAGACTCAAAGGCAAACGGGACCTTGCTTTGGGGCCTATCAGCTCAAACTCACTTTAATAATGGTGCGTATATATGCACGTCACCATGGCTGTAGTTCCAATAACTATATCAGCTTAGAAGCTGCGTAATTTCTAATGCTGCTATAAGGTTTAGGTAGTAGTCTATATGTTTGGCTTCTTCACTCTGTGTTAAATTTGATTGGAGCAAACGATCTAGCTACCAGGCATAGTATGTCTATACTTTGAGTTTGATGGAGTTCATAGATCCATGCAGTCCATGGTTGGGATGAGTTTGTATGGAGCCAAATACGGCCTGACTACAATTGGATGGGCGAACATTGAATTGCAGGCCACGGGATAATCCCAGCCTGCCTCGAGATAGGAATCAGTGTGAATATTACTGCAATAGTAGCGCAGAGATATGATGTGACTACCCTACAAGAATGTAGGTGTTACAAGGGATAGACTACCAAAGCATAAATGTATCACATGACAAGACAGCCTTCCTGTGAAGAGCTAGAGCTATTTAGCTTTACGCTGGTCACGATGATCATTCCGATGGACTTCTTGGAAGGCGAGTAGCGTCTTCTAGTCAGCCGTTTAAGCATGTTTTTAGACAAACCTCCTTCAAGGGCGGCTGCGGCTAGATAACCGCATTCCTTTGCATCGAAAAGGTCAGTAGCCCACGAAGCAGTTCAAAGTGTATTGATGAGAGAGATATTCCGTAGGATATGTCACTTGTGATTTGTGCAGTTGCATTCAATATTCATATTTCATCCAATATAATATGAAAAGAAGTAATGAATCATCTCGCAGTCTCGAACAACCCGTGCAAAGTGCTCAGATTAGCAGGACACGCTATAGGCGGCCTGCAAGACTAGGACTAGACCAAACAATGGTCTCTACCTTTGGCGGCGCCACCCGCTTCCCTATTGACTGGACAACCCAATAGACCAGAAGTCGAGTGAGACAGGTGATTTGAGGCTGGAACAAGTGGCAAACCAGACAATAGAAGGGAGAGTCCAGGTCTTCCTCCCCCGTTGTTTCAGCCAATTGTTAGTACTATCTATCAGACAAGTCTCAGCCACTTTTGTGAAATGTCGCTATGAAACCCGCCATGAAACGTTGGATCTCTGGGAAGACGGTATTACTGCTGCAACGGAGAGGCTGACGAGCCAAGACGAGGGTGGCTTGATGGTAATTTCGCGTATGGGGGATATTTTTGGGGACTTTGGCATGAGTCAAGCGATGCTGACTATCTGGCTGACGTCTTCGATGAAGAATCTGGGCATGTACGGAATAAACTGGAGCTGATTGCAAGCGAGCGAGGGGATTTACAACCAGGATGATCTGATCCTAATCTGTCCTTGATAATGTTTGTGATAAGGAATGTAGGGGTGCGAATCCCATGGCAGCCTTGCAGAGATTGAGGGTGAGGGCGAGGGTGAGTCTCGGGTCAGCTTTAATTAGATCGGATGTGTTTACATAGATGTCTTCGGCTTCCGCGACAAGCCACAGCGCGATGCCTTTTAATTAAAGCTGACATAGGAGATTACCTTGAGTGTCTAAGACAAGCTTACAATGCCATTCATCTAGAGACAGATCATCGACGCAAGGGGAACGGAACCGCCGCCCGTGGCCGTGCCGTACGAAAACTGTCAAGGCCAAGCATTGCGTGCAATTTCCTCTTACGAACGGCACAACCAACAACGGATGAACTGATTTTGCTGACTCTGGTCTGGGGTCATGATTTGCTCTGGTAAAATGCAAAATGCAGCCCGCAGAATGCAAGGGGCAGGGGGTTCGAGTTGCAACTAGACTAACCTACCTTAGACAGGGGCTCATCTATTTTGGTGTCTTAATTGGTTGAAGCTTAAAAAACTCGATGAGATAAGACTTTTTTTCCCGCTCTCGAGACTAAAAACCAAGGAAAAGCAAAAAGGGACAAATCAACGCACGCTAAAAGATGACCACCTCTTGTGATTGGGGCACTTGGGTCAGAGTGTGATAGAGGCTGCAGCACGCCGCATTAGCCTGATGCTGACTGCAGGGGCCGTTGTTGGTGATTGGAGATGAAAAACGGGAGAGAGAGAAAAACAAAAACCTGCTTTTTTCTTAGAGGAGAAGGAGGGAAAAAAAGAGGAGATTTGAGTGACTAAAAAGTGAGTAAACAAAGTTCCCCGGAGTACGGAGCTAGGTGCTATGTGGGTACTAGCGCAGGTACCCAGCTCACCCAAGACTGCTAACTGCTAACAAGCCCGGCTAACTCGGCCCCTCTAAATCGGACCATCCACTGAACAGACAACAGTTGATATGGAGCTGAGGTGTGCTGTGATGTGCTGTAATGTGCTGTTACAACTGCCACCGTTGCGTCCGATTGGTATAGAGTTTGCCCTACCGATGGATAGATACCTAGAGTCGCTGCAACTGTGACAATGGAACTGTCTGTCTATCCGTCCATCACAACAAAGAGACCCTGCATTGCAACAGCACACACTCTCAACTCACAGCCAGGCCAATCACTTCTGCCTACCCCGGACATTTCCTTATCATGAGGTTTCTCCCGAATCTGTCATAAAATCCCTCCCCTGGCCTCGTATTCCACGACAAGGGCCCCTGTACCCTGCACTGCACTCACTGCACTCACTGCACCTCCTCTGCCCAACGAGTCTGGCTAGTGCAAGGTACAGTATGAGTAAGAAAGTGAGATGGCTTCAATGATATCATGATTGGATGAGCTACGCCCCGGAGCGGTAAAAAGAGGGCTGAGAGAGGTAAAAAATTGCCTCGCCTAGCGTGAGGCCCTGAGCGTGGGCCCATCTCGATGTGTGTGTGTGTGTGTGTACAAGGTTAAATGGACTTTCAGAATGTGGTTAGGCCAGACTAAACTAGACGTCTTTTGAGTTTGTGTGTGTCTCTGGGACCTGGGTTTGCGTTTCTATCAGCCCAGTCTGGTCGGTTAGTTCAGTTCAGTTCAGCTTTTGTCTTGGTGTTGAACTCAGAGATAAATACCCTCACTCTCTTCCACCATTTTGCTCACCTCCTTCTCCTCTCAACAACTACACTCGCTTCAGTCGTTACACTCTCGCTCAAAGCTCAATCTTGCTTTTCTGCACTTCACTCGTTTTTACCAAGTCAGAACTTAATCAAAAACCTCCCCAAATCCTTCAAAATGGTTGCTATCAAGGTTGCTGCTGCTGGCCTCCTCATCGGAGCTGCCACCGCTTCTCCCTACTACGCCCCTCCCTCCAACGGCACCACTCACTACACCACTGAGGTTGTCACCGCCATCACAACCTACTGCCCTGGTGCTACCACTCTCACCTACGGTGACAAGACCTACACCGTCACCTCTGAGACCACCTTGACCATCACCGACTGCCCCTGCACCGTCAGCTACCCCGTCAAGCCCACCAAGCCCGTTGTCCCTCACCCCGTCTACACCACTGAGGTCATCACCGCCGTGACTACCTACTGCCCTGAGCCCACCACTCTGACCTACGGCAACAAGACCGTCACCGTCACCGCTCCCGGTACCGTCACCGTCACCGACTGCCACTTCACCACCACCCACCCTGCTTCCGAGCACCCTTACCCTCAGCCCACTCCCGGCAAGCCCGGTAAGCCCGGTTACACTGCTCCCGTCCCCGTCCCCGGCAAGCCTACCACCGCTGTTCCCGTCCCCGTCCCTACTGGCACCAACCCTGCCGTCGTCACCGCTGCTGCCGGCCGCATTGCCCCCGCCGGCGTTCTCGCCGTCCTCGGTGCCATTGCTCTCTTCTAAGCAACTCAGAACCTCTGCTCTACATGTCATGGATATATCTCGTAATGAGTTTGGACGACAAGGAAAAAGCATTGGTCTTTAATGATTAATTTCACACATGATGAACTAAAGGATGGAAGCGTTGGGTATATAATTCATTTCTACAACTTGCACATAGATCTCTTGATAGAGGTGCATAGACCTTAATACTATACAGTTCATCTGAGCTACACATTTTGCCTTTTCTTGTTCCATCGTGATAACCTCTTGTGAATAATATCGATCTAAATGAGCAATGTCGCAGCCTGACCAAAAATTGACCAATTGTCGCCGAGTCTGTCTCGGCCGTAGTCGAGCTACTCCTCAGCCATGTCTCGGCACAGCTCAATTAAACAACGACAAGTGATGAACAACTACGGAGTACACGATACAGTCTCCTACTTGTCTACCAACGTGATTACACCATCTTAAACTCTCAAGCAGCTCAAGTTTCCGAATAACTACCGCATCACTCTCTCAATTGTTACAATGCGTCTATTAAATGTCTCAACTCTTCAGCTGAAAGAATTCATCGGACAAGTCCCTCCCTACGCAATTCTCAGTCACACATGGTCCGAAGAAGAAGTTCTCTACAGTGATATTGGCGCCCTGACTGCCCAGTCAAAAGAAGGCTACCCCAAACTCGTTGGTTGTTGTAGTAAGGCCGCTGAAGATGGCTTCGAATGGGTGTGGGTTGACACTTGCTGTATCGACAAGTCCAGCAGCGCTGAGCTATCCGAGGCGATTAATTCCATGTACAAGTGGTACCAGAAAGCAACCGTCTGTTATGCTTATCTACAAGATGTCACTATAGAAACTTGTACCAGCACCGACATCTTTCCTATCACGGAGTTCGGCACAAGCAGGTGGTTCACAAGAGGTTGGACACTTCAGGAACTGATCGCGCCTCAAGTCGTCGAGCTCTGTTCCAAAGAATGGACCGTGATCGGCACAAAAAAGAGTCTTGCCTCAAGCATAGAAACTGCCACTGGCATCCCAATCACTGTATTACGTGGTTCGCATCCATCATCATACAATGTTGCTGAGCGAATGTCGTGGGCATCGGCTCGAACTACAACCAGAGAGGAAGATATGGCCTACTGCTTACTGGGTCTATTCGATGTCAACATGTCCCTTCTCTATGGTGAAGGAGCCAAGTCATTTATCCGACTTCAGGAGCAGATTCTCCGACAAGAAGAAGACTATAGCATGTTTGCATGGACTCTCCAGCAAGATAACCCAATTGCCGATTCCAAAACCTCTTCTACTGGGTTTCTGGCTTGGTCACCCTCGCAATTCTCCAAGAGTTCTCTACATGCTCAAGCTTCTTCAAAGGACACGCAGGACCAGAAGATGATCGACCATGGCCATGCATTTCCTCCCCCTTCTGAACCCGAGCTTGAATTGGAGAAACAGAGCATCGAATACCGAGTCCTGCACGAGAGGGATTACGGTCGCATGTTTCGCGGTCAACGTAGCATCGTTGCAATGCAGTCGGTCCTCTCAAATCCTCTCGAGTTCACAAGTCGCGGTTTACGTATCAATCTGCATGTTCTGTTCCCTACTGATCTCGACCTGCCTCGCATCGCATGGCTATCATACGAGACAGAGGACAGTCTTGTATGCGCCCTCATAGAACGTGACTATGAGTCGGCGCGACGACGAGTTTATTGCAGAGTTAGATCGTCTTCTCTTATCGGTGTGCCCAAGACACTGCTCCCATACTTTAGACCTATGGAACTCTTCATTCGACCCAGTGGCTATTCCACAGGCTCAAATAACTTTGGTATGAAGCCACCATCTTCAATGTTTTCGTCAAAGCAATTACAGATCTTGACACAAGTCTCGTCGACAACTACGCGCTCGCTCGAAATTGTCTTGTCTTATCCAAGCGATGACTGGATGAAACGACAAACTCCAATACATGAGTCCCCATTCAAGGCTCTCTGGGTCACCTGCTCACATGGCTCTCTATCTTCACTATTTCGGATCGACATCATTATATCAACCGACGATGCTTCATGCACTATCCGAGAGCTTTCGCAGTCAAGCAGCGACATCGATGAGTCTCGTAAGAGCGCTCTCTTCCGGGCTTGTGCGCAGTACAAGAAATCCTTTGTTGCACATACAGACCGTGCCGTAAAACGATCTGCTCGAGTTCCAGAGACTGTGTTTTCAGCTGTTCTCCGGAAATTGCCAACTTCTCATGAGGACCTCTTGACTTATGAGCTTCGGGTCGATGCGTGGGATGTGGGTGGCTGCCCAAGTTGGGTTCAATTGAGTTTGTTACAAGAACATAGAGATGTTGACGAGGTGAAGACTCCTTGATAAGAGAACTGGATTTTATCATAGGTTGGCTCTGAACTTGTAGAACCGCACACCTATCCTACTGCCCATATAATACAGCGTCCATGTGCATCAGCATAAACATTCCCCAGACCCCTGACCTACGGATAGTGGCAGCAATGCTCAAAGGAGTTCATGTTCAACTTGAACCTATCATAAGCTACATTGAAAGCCTATTAGTACATTTACTCACATGCCTTGTCTCGTCAAACGTCTTGTAACTCGAATCGCAGCTACCAGGCTAGGGGATGAAAGAAGCCTCTGGACCTTGACCCTGAGCGATAAAATTATTTAGATAGATCTAGCCTAAGCTTAAGGGAGCTCTCTGCTAAGTTTGTTTTCGCATCATCTATTCGAGTCTTGAATATTCTCGCTTCTTGAGGCATATTGTGGATCTATGGAGCTGAGGGCTTCGAAGAGGATCCTTGGCAAGAATATTTATGCCCTCTCATGTCATTGTCAATTAACAAACAAACGACCCAAATTCTAAAGTTTTGCCTCATCACTTACTGTCTAAGAGGGAAAAAATGATGGGCCGCCTAGAACATCGACAGGATCAGGGAAAGGCCATACGTGGTGATGGAGTGCTGAGGCTTCTTGAAGACCGTGATGGTCGCGCAGCCCTTGTCCGAGATATTCGTCTGCACTACCACTTGGCCATGAGTGAGCCCGCCAGACGCCTCAGCTCTTCAATGCCTCAGGTCTCTCGAGCCCGCAACGCTCGCCGCATCATGAGCAACGACATACCAGAGCGGATGACGGCAGAGGAGCAGCCATACTGTATATGTCATCCCGACATGGCCACCGAGGATACCTACCGCTCAATAGCCTCTAGTCTTCCGACATGCGCTATCAGGTCGGCCGTGCGTGTGCTGCAGCAGGGTACCACGCCCTTTACCAGGAGCTTGATCTCCTGCCCGAAGTATCCATCGCTGAAGAGGCGCGAGAAAGCAAGACAGATGGCGGGAAACTCATCTATGACGAGATCATGAGTTTCAAATATCGCTATGCCATCATGGGCGGCTTCAAACGCACCGTTGAACTGATTGATCATGCATGCCCGGCGTATCTGAACGGTAAAACCGAAGTGCGATGGCGCTTGACATCTCGACAAGGCATTGCATGCCGCTTCAACGACGACCTTCTCCCATGCATCGAAGAGGACATTCATCTCAGCCTCGAGGACCAAGATTTAGATGAAAGGCATGGTACCCTGGCCGATGACGAGGCGAAGCTGCTCTATAACCCTCTGCCTCGCGATCTGCCGACGGTGAAAAAGACTTTTGTTGACACAGATGACCGCCCACGACGGCGACATCGAACGCTATGCCCAGCTCGCCAACTCTGGAAGGACATTAACGCAACTAGACCAAGACTGTATCATCCGTGGTTTCTTACATCACACTATGTATGCTCGTTGGTAGGCGGACCAGATCAAAAACGACACCATCTATGCTAGGTCTTCCCCATAAGGTACGTGTGGGATTTTCAGCGAGCCATAATGGCACGTCGAATCATGCTCAACGACGCTTCCGTATATGAAGAAGGCTGGCCATCAGGAGTCCCGATGCCCTACATAATCTGGTGGCCCCTCCAACCGCAGCCAGATATGCTTGGTCTTCTTGCCATGAAGGTGTCTGAGATGAAGAGGCGGTGCGTGGCGGCAGCGATTGTCTGCGATTACGAGAATGTCTACAAGAGCCTTGACCCAGAGCTGGCACTCATGGAAGGTCGCCAGTGAGTTCGCTGCCAACCCGTTTTACCGTGAGGATCAGGAGAGTCGAGGGGGGGGAGAAAGATGTCGATGTGGAGGATGACGCTTTCATGGAATCATACTACAGTGAATTAATGCAGACGAGGGAGTGTACGGCATTTGAAAAGACTGCAGACAGTGTCGAGAAATACGAGGTACGAACTAACATGTATGGCTCCGTGGAAGTCCTTAACACGAGCGTCGTCCAGCTCAGGATCTGGGAAGGCATTGGAAAGGTATCGCCGATATCTTGATGCCTTGCAGTTACAGCAAGCACTCCGAAACTGAGACTTGATCATTGATCATATTTGAGTTTGCATTACAGGGAGTCTGTGTTTTTGCAAGGGAGTGCGCCTCACTAGACGCTCAGGGGAAATCCACGGCCGTTTCTTTTGGGCACCCCGGCGGATGGATCGGGAACACGGTACCGGAGCCCCACCATCGTCGCCGACTCTGTGAAACGGTTCGGACCGGAATCAAAATCGGGCACATAAACAACCTTATTCAAGAAGCAAGGCATTTAACAACACCCTAAGACTCAATTTTCATAAGCCCATATTACTCTGCCGTTGACTCTATAGCATTGCACCTACCTCTCTAACGGCTATCAAAAATACAATAATCAGTCCCGGACAAGCATCAAAAAGAACAAAAAGAACAAAAAGAACAAAAAACATACAACACCAGGGATTCGCTGGTCGTCACCGACCCAACTACTAATCCAGCGCTTCGCAGCTTGACTATGGGAGAGCAGACGGGATCCCGTATTTTCTACGAGCTATGGTCGTATGTATCATAGGCCACTTTAGTGAAAACTTATGAAGATGGATTTCACGCACGAACTTTCTCTCAAAATGTTGACCATGGTAACAAGCAGCTAATTGCTAACTTCCGCAGTAGTTCAATACTGTCTCTCATCCGGAAGAAATGACACTTTATGCTTTCGCCTAAGCCGGACATTAAAGTTACTCTGCTTCACGAACCACGCTGGACTAAAGTCAGCATCAAGACAGTATATCACAAAGTGGAGCTGGCAGCTGTATGCAAGGGCTCGGGAAGGAAGAAGCTTACCGTTGTTCAGATGCCATGTGTTATCCGCCGACGGGAACTCAAGCTACACCAACATCTCAGTAAAGGGCACTTCAATAGAGTCTGAATCTTACCTCGTATCGCCGCAATAGCGCAGGAACCATCTTATACATTTCCAACAAACTAATGTTCTTCCCAATGCAAGTTCTCGAACCCGCACCAAAGGCAAACATGTAATTCTCCATCCGTCTCTTCTGCTCAGTCGAGGCTTCAATCCATCTTGACGGTCTCCACCGATCAGCATCATGACCGAAGATATCCTTATTGCGATGTAGAACCCAAGCGTTTACTCCAACAACGGTACCGCCTGGGATATGATGACCGTCGACTTCGAGACCTCGTGCCGGGACGATACGCTCTAGTATGAGACCTGCAGCAGGATGACATCGAAGAGCTTCTTTGACAACGGCGTTGAGGAAGGGAAGGTCTCGAACTTCATTCCAACTGACAAGGCCGTCTTCACGGGTAAATCGGTCGGCTTTTTCTTCCTCTGCTAGCTCAGACATCAAAGTCTTCATGTCATCTGGGTTCTTCATGAGATAATAAAAGATAGCTCGGAAAGTAATTGCCGTTGTATCTGAGCCTGCAAACATATTTGCTACAGTCAGTGCGAGCACTCTATCGTTATTCATGAACTCTGGGTTTTTCTGGTTGGCTTCGAGGAAGCGCGAGAGAAAATCTCGACGACCATTGTCTTGGTCGAACTTCATGTCGCCGAGCCTCTCGGGATCGACGCGGGCGAGCATTCGATTGCGGGCGAATATCGCGACGGGAGAGGATGAGTTGGTGAAACCCCATTTTGTAAGCTGTAGCCTCAATGGGTTCTTGAGGAGTAAGCTATCGAGGATCGGCAGTTGTCCAACCTACATGACTGTCAGATTAGTACACCCTGTCGAGGTCATTGGTATACATACAGGCGCTGCATAGTTGAGCAACCATTCAAGATTTCCAATAATATTATCCACATCTTTTCCATGGTCCACGAACCCTAGTCTCTTAGAGTACGTCAGCTCGCCAATGACATCAAAGGCATAGTACTGCAGCCAGGTTCCAAAGTCAAGGACGTCATTTTGGTTTGCATATCGCTGATCAAGCTGTTTGAAGAACTCCGTCGTAGTGGAGTCAACGAAGGGTTCGAACTGAACGAGGGTACTCATAGCATAAGCATTTGATACGGATCGTCGGAGCTGCGAGTGGAACTTTTCATCTTGTGAGGTGAAGAGCGTGATGAGTCTCTTGCCACTCTTGTTTATGGTTTGCTGCACCGGGCTCCCACTTGTCAGTCCCGACAACTCTCTTCATCGCGCCTTGGTAACTTACTAGAAATCTGACTTGGTATAACCTGAGTTGTGAGCGTAGATGGTCTGTATAGCAGCTGGATCCGCGATCGATACCGTATTGGGACCGAGTCTCACCACGCTGCCGTGTTTTTCATGTAGAGCAATCTGTGTCACTTCTGGTCTTCTCTGATACACGTCAAGAAAGCGCCAGAGGTCCGTGAAAGCGGCCAAAGCTGGTCCGGGAATTCCGTTCAGGCCATTCCCATATTTGTTAATGAGGAGCTTTGTGGCTAGTAGTCCAACAAGGGCAGCTGCCAGATACGCCCACGGGTGTTGAAGGAAGAGATCCAGAATCATTTTACAAACTTATCAGCGTCTGCAAATTTCCTCTGATCCACAATAAAACGTGTAGAAACGGTGGTCGATCGACTGCTTTTTAACAAGATTCTACCCCACTGATACCTGTTTGGTGGTTGCACAACATCAACGGCACTTACCAAGGCGTCGGAAGTTTCCATGCGGGGTAATTTCCGAATAACAACACCAAAATATCGGTAACATTCCGATTTGACTCTTTATAGCCCTGTTCTGTAGTATATCTTTCAACTGAGAGTTCAGGCCACGGAGATGATTCGGGTTGTTGGGTAAGCTCCCCCGTCGATTGTACCCAAGGTAGGTAGGTATGTTACCATGGGCCGGTGGATATATCCAGACATCTCATCCTCCACTGCTTACATCAAAGAGTCTATTCTTAAATCCTTGGTTTTATTTAAATAGAGAGTACAAGTAATTTCTTTTATAATGTAAAGTACTAAACTACCTTTATTTTTCTAATTTGTAAACTCTCTCTCCATATTCCTAAAAATATATGCCTTCTTTGCGTCCATTCTTCAAATGATATATCTTGACAAGTCGGACCTGTTATTCCCAATTCAAGGGAAAAAAGGCCTGTTCTTCGATAGCAGTCCGATTCAACATTTTGAAGTACAATACCGCGAATTGTAGTTCTCTTTTCGTCCCAACAGAGACATATCCCTTGAAAAGGATATTCACTGTTGTAAAAACTCTCTAGACCATAGTCAGGAATAACGGAACATGAAATTGCGATTGAGTTCTGCCCATTTACGATAATATGTGTTGGATGATGGTAGAACTCTCGATTTCTGAGGTCAGGCAAGTATTGCTCTGGTATGATGCGCCCTAGGAGCAAAAGGAAGCCACCTGTGACAGTACCATATTGAGATTGAGGATACGATAATTTAATATCGTGATGCAGTACTTCAAATCCTTCATCGACAACACATGACCTTGTTGACATGTAGTTGAGGTTGCCATCTGGGATGGACGCCCAAGACCAAGACGGAGCAAAGTATCTTGCGGGTCGCGTACGGGATCTACCGTCCTCATGCCACCCCAGAAGATCAAGCCAGATGTTACTTTTCCAGCAACCTGCAATGTATTCGTCTTTTATGATAGTGTTCAGACGTTCCGCAATACCTGCAAGCGCGGGAAGCCGGTCGTAAGGATCGGTTATTGAGCTACGCATATAGCATAGAACCAGAGTGCTCCACAGTTGACGGGGCGAAACGGAATCAGCCTTAATAGAGGGAGACATTATTTCCTGAAATCTCTGTCGGCTCCAGTACGAAGTTGGTGTTGACAGAAATCCATCTGTTGGATTGATATCTGCCCAGCAGATCCATGTTGTTCTCAGCTCCCCGTAATCAAGAATTCTTGGAGAAAGGATGAACTCTTGGTATGCCCATGCGCGAAGACTCAGAGGATCAGCATAAGTCTGAGAAGAGGACTCCTCCACCAATAGGACAGATCCTCTTCGGCCGTTCTTGGTCTCATATTGAAGACGAAAGCCAGGAGAGCGCCCGTCTGCTCCGAAATGTGACCGTGGGTGCAGGAATCCTTCCTCAACACTCTTTGCTCTGCTAGCCATGATTGCGACATACGAGTTTTCGTAAATCTTTGCCATCTGTCCAATTTCTGTGGCTTTATCCTCTGGAACGTCCTGTATAATGCATAGAGCATCAACCCATAAAAAGCTCAGGCCAAGCTCGCTGCAAACACGGACTGCATCCTGCAATGTCTGTGGTAAAGTGCTTGTATCGAAGGAAAGTTGGCCATTCTTTACTCGAGCCTTGCTGAGAGTGATTCGTTGTGGGCCGCCCCAGCAGTACGATAAGACTGCGTAGGCAGCCGGGGGACTTTTCTCGACAATCTCAATCCTTTTTCCCGAGTCAAGTATCTTGATGATCCTCGTTGGCATGAAATCTATAGATGGACTTGCACAAGATGTATGATTTTGGAGACACTCATGAGCCCATTTTCTTGCCAGACTAAAAGCGTGTGGTGATGCGGGTAACAAGTTCGGAGGTCTTTGAGAGACTTCATCAGCTGTGCTACTTGCTGTCTAGTTGCATTAGATAATGGCCCACGAAGACAATTGCGCGAGGTCCGACCTTGTTCTGTCATATATGTAAAGTATGAATTCGTTTCGTGATGGTTCTCTCCTGAAAGTGTAACAACGATGGAGTTGGGCTCAGTGTCTCCCATAGCTGGAGGAACCCGATTGACAATGGCATTGTCAGAGAATACTTCTTTACGAGAGGTGAATTTCAAGAAAATGTATTCTGCAAAAGCACATCCTAGATTAGCCATTTGCTTGAGTTCTGAGAGAGTGATCGGCTCTTGGTCTGGAGGCCACAATCTCCAATAATGATCACTCTTTGGGCCATCGATGTGGATAAGGGGCTGTGGGTCGTTGCAATCCCGAATGAGAAATCTTTGCTCGCAGTGGAAGCATGAGTGAGCTTTTTCCTGGAGGCTAGTGCACATATTGAGTGGTGATAACTATTAGTGTAAGGAAAGTGAGATTGCTCTCATAACTTCTTTGGTAAGCAGATCTTACATATTGATTGTGCAATTCTAAGTTTTCCGTATAAGTTGTAGCGTGTATTGGGCAGCACCTGCCTTGCTGCCTAATTTATTTAATAAGCAATCGCAAGGTGATTGAGATGTATCTTAGCATGTTGGTTCGAAGTGACTGTGAAAAGTCTCCACTGTTTTCCGTGAGGAGAAACACCTCCGCTGCTCGCACGGCGTGTATTGAAACAATTCACAGCCCTAGCTCAGCGGCAGTACAGCCTAGAGCGGTGAATGTTTGGCTCTGGATGTGCAAAAAACAATGATTGTGCTTTGTTCTCATCTCCCAACAGGTATCGTACTGCGAGATAAGTAATCGAATTCCAACTTCGTCTATTGCCTACATAATGATGACCGTGACAGGTACTCTATAATGATACCCAGAGGGCATGGCACGACACGGCACTAAGAAACGGTCTCGTGAAGCTCTTCCGATGCACATCCACATCAATGTATTAGCCAAGTTTCACAGTCATTCATTCTATTTGCTACTCTTTGTTTCCAAAAGTGATGATAGCAGCAAATACCTTCTTCTCTAGGTTAGGCTATCTTACACTAACAATTAGATAAGCGATAAGCTGCAAAGGCGCGCCCTGTGATTCAGTGAATCCTCAGCACTAAACCCCCTCCGCTTTAGTGCTCGCCTCTCTCATTCGTTGATTCATCAGTTATTTCCTCTTCGCCCTCGCATATTTCCATCTCTCTCATCAGCTTTATTCTTTTTCACATTCACAAAATGGCATCAGCAGCACGAACTGTGCTCACCTTCCAGCGCAATGCAAAGCTTCATTCTCTACAAACACTGATCACGGCAATTCGACCATTTGGCAGCTTGGAGGCTGAGAATCGTGAGCTATTTAAGCAAGGCACCGATGAAGACTATGCAGTCGTCACAGAAGAGACGATCTTTCATCCGCAAGGAGGAGGTCAGCCTTCAGATGTCGGAAAGATAAAGGATGATGCTGGAGCGTCATTTACTGTTGCATCTGCTCGTATGGATGCTGTTCGCGATGGTCAGGTCTTGCATTTCGGAAGATTCGACTCAGACAAGAAGTTCACAGAAGGACGCAAAGTCACGCAAGAAATCGACGTTGAGAAACGTCTTCTATACTCTCGATATCACACGGCTGGTCACGTCCTCGGCTCAGCAGTCAACCATCTCCTCAAAGACACCGTCGAGGGCTTCGAAGAGTTGAAAGCCTCTCACTTCCCTGACTCGGCATCATGCGAATTCCAAGGCCTCATCGACGGAAAGTACAAAGAGCCCATCCAAAAGAAAGTCGACGAATTCTTGGCCGCCAAGATGCCAGTTGAGATTGACTGGTGGGATGCTGAGGAGTTTCGCAATAACGGTCTTGAACATCTTACGCCTGATGCGAGCTTTTTGGGACCTGGAGAGACAAAGTTTCGTGTTGTGAGGATTGTTGGAGCGGAGGTTTATCCATGCGGCGGAACGCATGTTGATACTACGGATCTTTGTGGTGAGACGACGGTTAAGAAGATTGCGAGGAGTAAGGGAAAGTCAAAGGTCAGCTATTTGGTGAAATGAGGCTGTAGAGTATAGACATGATAGACGAGACAATGCCTAAAAATAGACGACGTATTCGGCATACAAGAAGCCGACACTGTTCAGGAGATCTTTGTACCAAGACACCGAGGGGTGTTTTCTCCTACGATTAAGCTTATTCTTTTTGAACCCTTGAGCGTGCGGCAACAACCTAATTTCCAGATCATTCAATTATATGAAATGAGCAGTGGCTCGATGCTACAGTGGCTTTCGCCAAGTTATCAATAATACGACCCCCCACTATCGATGCAATGATGCTAATGCAATCAAGAAATGCGCAATCCCACGCAAAAGCTGATTCCTCCAATGTGAGAGCTTTGTCGCAAGTCAGGTCAGATATCACAGTTCTCGAACAAGTATTTCTTCAAAAGTGTACCTATCATGCTTGGCAATTCCCCCACTACCAGATGTATCGTCACATGGGGCTTACCATATGCAATGCGTGCATGGCAACCCCTGGCCGGCACCTCAGACACTTCCGATACAACATGCAGGGGACAAGATGGGACGAAACCGCCAATTGCGATGTGGCTTGCTCGTATTGAACCATGTTCTGAGAATGTGATATATCGAAAATTATCTTTTCTCAACGGTCATCTTGCGTCATGAGAATGGTCAGTAATTTGTCACGGCAGTTCACGTTCCCGGAGGCAAGCCTTTTGCAAGTCAATGCGATTGCGCTATCGTATTGAGTCTCAGTGTCCATGGTCACTAGAACCATTCCTCCATGAAGTAGATACAAACAAAAACTAATGGAAACCGTAAACCTCATAAAATACAAGAACAGGCCAGCCTAGTCCTTCGCCCTCCATCAACTAGCTTAGGCGGCTCCAGCAGCATCAGCCTTCTGGATCAGGAACTCGGGAGCACCGTTGGAAGCATCGCTCTGGTAGGCCAGGTGAGGAGCAGCAACGATGAGCGAACCAGTGCAGACGAGATCGCCGGTGTTGCAGAAGACCTTGGTGCGGTCCTCAGGGTAGCTGGGGATCTTTCCGCGGTTCTGGAGGTTCTTGGTGTATCCGAAGAGAACGACTCCAGCAATCTTCTCACGAATACCGGCATCGACGTCGGTGACACTGGCGGCGGCGAGAGCGGCACCCTGGCTGTAACCTCCAGCGATGAGAACAGCATCAGGACACTTCTGGTTAGCGTCGTTGAAGTGGCCCAGCATCTCACGGATAGCAGCACTAGAAGTTCCACGAGGAAGAGCGTTGTCGCCAAGAGTAGCGCGGTAAGCACCACCAACGCCCTGAATCCAGACACCGTTCCTGCCGTACTTGGCCTCGAGCTTTGAGGCAACGCGGGGACCGAGAGTTCCCTTAATAAAAGAGTTAGTTATGATCTGTCACATGGGGGAAGTTGGTGGGGGGTCACTCACAAGGTTGCCGGCTTCAGTGGAGCCGCGAGCGTAGATGAAGATGACGCCGGGGCATGAACCGCTGTTGCCGTTGGCAAGGTCGTTGCGGGTGATGCTACCGCCTAGCTGGCGAGCCTCGAGGGCAGCGGCATCCTGACCAGCGGGAAGAGCAGAGGCGGTGGCGGCGAGAAGGGTAGAGATGATGGAGAACTTCATTTTGGCGGTCGAGGCAAAGAAGAATCGAAGACGGATGAGTTGGATTTGAAAGAAAGGCTGTTGAGTGAGTGAATGACTGAGAGGCTTGATTTCATTCCATCAATGTCGAGGCTATCTCAGGTATTTATCTCGAATGTCAGCGAAACATGCATCTTCCGTGCTCTCGCAAGTCTAACGCTTTTGGAATAACTCGAGTACAGACGATGGATCACTTTTCGGCACCAAGAAGCAAAGATCAAAGCAACCTCTCTATCTCCCGGAAACAAATCAAGAGCACAAACCCGTTCGTTGTCAAACCTATCACCATGCATCCCACCAATCTCAACTCCCGAGTCATGCAAGAAGCCCTTGTCTGCCGCCGCCAAAATGAGTAGTCTCTTCGCAAGCCCTCATCAAAACGGGAAATGAGCCCCGTTGCGCCAAGTCAGGACCAACTCCACTGATCATCGAAACAGAGCAATATGGCAGTGTGAAACGGCGCCCTATGACCACGTTATTGGGAACTAGGGAACCTAAGCTTAGGTTTCCACTGGTGTGCCGCTTTGACAGTTGCTTCTTTAGACAGGGATACCTGAAACCACGAGAATTGGTGGCCTCAGGAGAGAGAGGTGATGGTGGCAGTGCGCATTTATTCCCGGTTTCACACTAAAACCCACTAACATGGTCAGCCCATACCACTTCGAGTTTGATGAGTCTTGGGTCTCAGGAATGAACGGAGTCAAATGACCTCGGTTCGGTAAGTTCCATGCACGCGTTGCAAGGTTGTACTGGCCAGATTACGGGTATTTCAGCGCTAGAGCATTAAAAACATGACGGGAATTTGGGTTTTTGATAGATTGCGATTGTCGACAAGGTCATGGTGACTTTGCCTTCTAGTTTCAGTCCAACAGGTTTTAGCGCTCTCGTATTGTATGTAGTTGAAACTGGCTTGTTTGATCCCTTGGGCTTGGACAGCTGAGGGCTTCATGACTCGGTATGAACTGATGATGGTCTTGTGCTCGGACGCTAGAAGGTGTCAAGAATGCTCGAGCTTGTTGTCGTTCCGATAGCGGAATATGTCTAAAAGTATGTCTAATTTTGTTTTGGGAGAACAGCGCCGGATATGTTGGCGCAGTTGGGACAACATCTTGGATCGACATGTAGCATCTACACTACAACATTTTCAGGTTGATGATCATTCCGGTTTCCGAACATCGCCAAGGTTCTATGATCGCGAGAAACACCGTATTAGCTCTAGACTGAGAAGACTGGCTTGTCTCACCACCATCTTGAGCTACAAGCCGGAGACAGTACCGAGGCTCATCAACATCAACGCCAGTTTGAGGAGAAGTAATATGGAATCTTGGAACCAGCTTCAAGTTAACAACATCTCGTTCCGAGCCGAGGTTCATGAATAAATTAATCCAACACCAACTCGAGTCTTAAGAGCCATATTAAACTCAACACCAACTCATCTTCAGCGAGGCCTATCCTCAGATAAATGAAGACAGCTCTGTTTCATCACCATCTTGATCAGCGGCGGTAACATTAGTTATACTGGGTCACAACCTTCGGGACCACTAGCTCCGTTGTCACTAAGTTTAGTCTCAGCTCCCACCTGACTGGTACCGAGGTCTATCACCTTTGAGGTAAGGTCATCCCAGCCTTCAGGTTCCAGGTGCCTTGTGAAGGATCATAATGGTGTGAACCCCGCAAACTGAATCCAAGGTGAGCCAATTGGGCCGGTCAAACTTAGCTCAGCCATCATATCTCAATTCGCGACAATTACCGTTCGCAGGTTAGTGAATTACATGCTTAATTGGTTGTCTAATTCTAAGTTCTGCAGTATCATTGACGGTTCCTTGATATAGAGTATTTCCTGTTCAAACGATACCAGCCGAACGAGTTTCGAATACAGTTGCAAACCTCAATCCTCGGAAATAAACCAGTGTCGTCCAGCACCTCCTCAAATTTAATCCCAATTCGGACACTTGGACATAAGATCCTGTAAGCTTGGAGGCAGCCACGATGAAAGTTCAATGTTGTGAGCTTGACAAGCCGAGGCATACCTGCTTTCCCATTCAACCCCGTCATCTGGCCATTGTTCCTGAAACTGCGCAACAAACACCTTTTTCAGGTGAGGAAATGCCTGGGCTGAAATGTTGATCAACTCCACAACTTCTTCATGAACCAGCGGATATGCGCTCCCCATGAGACCGAACTCCTTGATAGATTTTGGGAGCATATGGCAAATCCTTAGTGCAGGCTGACGGCCCTGCTTCCATCGGCGATGCAGCATGCCACTGTCGATGTACAGTGTCTCAAGGACTTTCATGCCTGAGAGGTCTTGGATTACGAGTTCACCATCGATGCCATGATCAGGAAGCTCGAGTGCGACGTGTTTGAGCGTATCGCTTCTCAGCATCAGGACATCCTCAACCTTGAACGTTGGACCTGATCCCCAGCCTATGTTCCGCCAATAATCTGGTGTACTGATCCGAAAAGTTTGTAGTTTTGGGAATCTGCGCATGATGGTCTCCATCCCATCGATAGGAAGTAAGGATGATCTCAGTGTAATTTCGTTGACATTGTCGTGATAAAAACCTGCCCTTGGAGTGCCGAATCCGGATAGTTGCATTCTTTCCAGTAGAGGTGCTGCGTGCAGTAGGCCAGCCACGCCGTCCATGACTACAAGGTAGCCGAAGGTAAGCGCCCGTGGAAAGGTTATATTTAGTTCCTTCAAATTCCAAAGGCATGCATACGGGGTCGACGAGAATTGCCGGTCAGATTCGAAATACACCTCAAGCTTGGTGAGCATTGGTGTTAAAGAGAGAAGAACAGGCATGAAGGAATTCAAGGGCTCGAGGAGTAACTGCCGCCTTGCGCTGGGATAGTCCGTCCTATCAACGAATTGGTCGAGATACCGAACACGCAGAGACTCCATTACGTCCTCGTTCACATAGAGCTCCTTGACATGTTTACCAAGAGCTGGGGTTCCATCGACGGTGTTGATCAAACCAAGGAAGTCGTGTCCAATCGGTCGATGATACAAGTGCGGTTGGGAGATACGCCTAAGTTTCTGGCATGTCAGAGATAAGGCCAACAGGCAATTACTGTCACGAGTCGGGTTCGGCCATTTGGAGCGAAGGAAGTATCGAGGAGAAGGGTCTTCGCTGCAGCAGGGACAGAGCTGCTTGCATATTCTGTCGATGGTCTCCTCAGGAAAAGAGCAAAAATGGGTGGAAGATAGGGTCGTCATGGTTGTTTGGTGAGATGAGGAGGAGAGAAATTTGTGGGGGGGGGGCAGACATAGACAGACTGTTTTATAATAAATGGTAAACTATGAAAGTTCTGACAAAAAGTCAAAATGAATAGGCTTTCGGTGTTAATTGGGCATTTTTCCATATTTGTTATCTGTCAAAGGTTCAAGTTAACTAATTCCCAGTGTGCTATCGTGATACGTAATTCCTATTTGATAGATTTTTAATTACACCTTTATTATTACAGCTGGTTTTTCTTTCAATTCACGGGTGCTGTGGCAAGCTTGTAGGATGCTCTATCGATCATGTTTCATTCATCACACGTTTTCACAACCTAAAGCTTAACTTTATAGCCACGTCAATCACGTCCATAAGCACGTACGGAGTAGTCCATGATCTAATCCAGACGATTGATTTTTTTTTTTTTTTTTTTAATAAAAAAAAAGACAGATGTCTGTATTTGTTTAGTGCTGCTCTGGAAACATATGTGTCTTTGTCTGTATACACATAGGGTAAGTCGAAAGTGTCAATGCACTACGTCATAACTCTGAGAAGCTGTGAGGCACAGCAAGCCTACCAATCTTATCTATCAGTCAGCCGAAAAGTCTCCGGATCAATGACCTCTCCATCCATCTCATGCATTTCTATTTCGAGATCCGGGTCATCTAAAACTCCGTCCTCCCGAGCCTCCCGTTTTCGAACCAAAATCTCACTGCATAACCAGCCTCGCTCTCCTAACTAAGAGCGGGAATTTGGGGGCCGTCAATTTAAACCAGGGGCAGTGACAAAATCCTTCTCACCTCTTCTCCATTGATACCCAGACACTGTCTTTTTATTTCTGTCATATGGAATGTAGTGAAACCCCGAATGACCCCATCACCTTAACCGAAGCGCTCTTACTGGCCTTCTCCCCTCGTCGCTGATCCTTCGGCGCAGCCACGCCGGTTTGGGTGAGGATGTTCTCTGCAAGAAGTAAAAAAAGAAATCGGATGACGAAATATGGATGATACCTTATCGAAACCTGGAAGAAGGACACTTCCTCATATTACAAATGCATTCTCTCTCTCTAAGCCTACTTTGAATAACTGACTGATCCTCCGGAGGATTCTCATGGTCTCCATAAGGCCGGCCCCAAAAGCGAGCTTGTCGCGTGTTTTTGTCTAACTAGAGATCGACGCGTTTGATTGGTAGGGCTGATCTGTCTTGTCTGCCTTGGATAACGCCCAAATTTCTCCGCATCAGCCCCCTTGCTGGGTGAGCCATTCACCATGGGCTGCTTTGGTCGCTTTTCGGGATGGAAGCTCACAGCAGTATACCTCACCATTCTCGTGAGTACGCTCACAACGCTCCTCTTTGTCACGCTCTTCGTGTCGCTGTTTGCGCTGAAGCGTGACGATGGAGACGATGTGATGACCAGTGGGAGGGACGCTGGTGATGCGTTGGGACAGAGTGTTTTGTACAAGGGGAATTGCGATACCACTGCGAAGGCGAACTTGTGGATTCATTTGCTCATTAATATTGTGAGCACGGGCATTTTGGCGTCGTCCAACTTTTTCATGCAAGGTCTTGTTGCGCCGACGAGAGCTGAAGTCGACGCTGCGCATCGTTCGGGGCATTGGTTAGAGATTGGCGTTCAATCACTCAAGAACTTTCGTTTTCTGGGATGGCGAAAGATCCTCTTCTGGTCTCTATTCTCTATGAGTTCTGTCCCGCTTCATCTCGTCTTCAACGGTTGCGTCCTCGAGAGTAAAGGCACGAATGGCTTCACAGTCATGATTGGTTCTCCAGAACTCATCCGAGGAGGCTGGAAGGGACTTCCCTCAATCACACAAGCCTACTACGATAGGCTGAACTACAGCGATCGATCACAGGGCAATGGCAACCCTGAATCTCTGGAGAAGCTAAAGCCCATCAATGACTCTTTCGTGGTTAACCAGACAGATGGAAATTGGGTTGAGATGTATCTGCCCGACTGTATCCATCGATACAACAACCCGCAACAAGCCTTGACGCATTGGCGACATTTGATGATGATAATCTACGACTTTGACGACATATACCGAAATGAAACAGTTGGATGGAAACGAGCTGATGTACTCCTGAACACGACAAACACTGCCGATCTCAACGTCACCAATCCTCTCTGGACAGTGGACGCATTTACACGCACCGGAAGGACATCCGAGGGGAGCGGTAGTACGAACCAGTACCTGTCAAACCCCGAGCCCAGTTATCTGGTATCTTCTCCACCAGATGAATATGGCAGCACTCAGCCAGGCTCACGCTATTACATGAACGTCTACGGAACATGGGATATGCAAGGGACGCGCAATATCTTTGACCCTCAGTCCGGTGCCATTATCACAGACCCAAGGGTTTTCAAGACCAAGTATCGCGTCATGCAGGTTGATCGGTGTTACTCGGAGAAGTACGAGGCGCCGTGTCGATTAAGCATAGCGAACAGTCTCTTGCTCATTGTCTGCCTCATGTGTCTCTTCAAGACCGTGCTTTGTCTTTTGGTGCTGAAACTTCGTGTTTGGGGGGATGAGAATCCGCTAATGACCCCAGGCGATGCGATTGCGTCGTTTATTTCGAGACCGGATGAGGAGACGAGGGGGATGTGTACGTTGACTATGGAAGATTTGAGAAAGACAGCAAAGCCTACGCCAACGAGGTTGGGGGAGATGAATCAGAATTATAAATGGCTGCAGGGGCCGAGGCAGTGGCAGAATAACTCACCACGAAGATTTGGGAAGGCTGTTCCCCGAAACATCTGGGTGCTGTCATCTCTGCTCATTGGAAGCTCCCTCATCGTGGCCTCAGTCATGCTAAGTATCGCCATCAATGGCCAATCTCTGTAAGTCTGCCCCCCTCTATAAGTACACCTGAAAGGTCTAACCCTATCAACAGGAGCGATTCCAAATTCATGCACGCGCCGCAGAACGAAGACGTGAAGAGCAACGATCTAGATAACTTACCTCTTATCTCACTCACCATGGTTGCCAACACGCCGCAGCTTATCCTCTCCATCTGCTACCTGGCATACAACGGCCTCTTCACACGCATGCTAGCAGAGTTTGAGTGGTCAAAGTACAGTGTCGCGTTTCGTTCCCTGCGCGTCACTGAACCACGCGGATCGCAGAACGCGACGTATCGTCTTCAGCTTCCTTATCGGTTCTCGATCCCTTTGATCATTATTAGTATTGGGCTCCACTGGATTTACTCCAACTGTATTTACGTGAGCAATTACGAAGGTAAGCATCGGTTGCTAAAATAGTTAGCTACCCAGATTAAAGTGCTGACATACCATAGCATACGCCCCAGGATATCCGTATAAACGAGATGTCACAGTCGGTCTCCAGTTCTCGTCCAAGGCTATCTTGGTCGGTCTCCTGGTATCGATCGGAGTCGCCATCACGCCACTCTTCCTCGCATTTGTAAAACTACCAGGCGTGATGGTTATCGCAGGCGCAAACTCGGCAGTTATATCAGCAGCCTGCCACTACCCCTCTACAAAACTCAAATCCCTTAGCCGTGCAACGTCAAAGATGAGCATGAGGAGCAACGAGTACGACAGTATGAGCGCTCGGCTGATAGGCGACGAAGAGGTAGAAGAACTCAGGGACGTGTCGAGGCGAAAGATCAAATGGGGGAGGATGTCGATGGGCAAGAGCGATGAGAGCTCAGTCGGACATCTCGGCTTCGGTACGGAGGAGCTTGATATCGAGAAGCCAGTAGAAGGAGAGTATTACAGTGGCGTGAGAGATGTCTATGACGAAGGATTGAGGAGAATGCGGGTGTTGTAATGATAACAGAAGTTCTGCGCGGAATCCTTCTGATGGATTGTACTACTACGTTACGCGCTGGATAAAATCGGTGGCGAATGGCCTATTAGATAAATTCTCGTACATAACATATTCATTTCCAGGATCATCACTGGCTGCTTTGCTTGCATGTCCCCAGAAATTGGTGGCTGCATTCCTCATGACAGATTTGGAAGTATTGAAGGTTGTAACACGATGAATTGAGAAATGACCTTCCCCACGAACGTTAACCTAAGGCTATTCTTATCGAGACATGGGGTCGTGATGGATAAGGGACCGGTTAACCGGCATCGGCGTCTAATAAGTCGCCCGCATCCAGAACAGAAGTTCCTCAGCTTCGATGGCGCACTAGAACACGTTGGTGTTGTGTCGAGCGGCCGATCTAGCAACGGGACGCCGATAGCCGTATTTCCATATCTGTGCCACCTCTTGAATGCAAGTGGCTTATCTCTCGCCTCTTTCTAACACGTGCTAACGGCTATTCCCGTGCAAGACCCGTGTCAGCACGCGACAAAACCATACATACGTAAAATCTCACGCTCTTTGATGAAGTGACAACGTGTCAATGCGAAATTACAGACTTAAGCATATGAAACGCCCCCAGAATTGCTAATATCAACGATTAATACCATCGGCACTTAAACGAGACTCCCGGCTAACTCGGCGATAGATGGCTTGATAGACCAGGGTCTGAAAATGGGACTGACTGCCCAATCCAGCGCGAGCTCGGCTGATCTAGCCAGTCTTGGCAGGTCACCTCGCATAAATGCCGATTTTACCAGGACCTTTTGTTGCTAACTCGCCCTCAAGACGCGTGATCTTGCGGGGAAGGGGGCAAGGTGCTGGTAGTAGGGGACATGTCACTGGCTTGCAATTCTTGGTTGGAACTCCTGTATTGATATCGAATCGGCCCATGGGGCGAGTCGCATGTCTTGCAGTGCGATATCAGATACGAAATGAGTCCGGCCTACCGCAAATAACATCGGGAACAAGACAGGAACTTTTGGCAGGTTGGGTCCTTTTTAAAAAGTTCCTGTGCCACTGTGTTGGGTATTGCCGTCCTATCCAGTACGATAGCGTGCCGAAAACCCGGAATGCCTTTGATGGTCTAGCACGACTTTTGTATTCAAGTATTGGCGATGATCTTCTTTGGTGTTTTAGATGTTGGAGTACAAAACATGTTGCATCGCCCTGCCAAGACTGAGGTTTCATCGACATCCTCTCTTCTCCATGTTTATGTTTTGAGTCCTTTGTTAAGCTACAATGACTATCTCTGAGAAGGAGACCAAACCGGAGAGCCCTTCTTCCAAGGCGGATATCTATCCTGCTGATGAGAAGAGGGGTCTTCCTCAGGATGACAAGCATATGCACGATATTGAGATCATGTCGTCTGACAAGGTGAAGCAGCCGCTCGAGACTGCTGAGGATATCGTCACACACGTTATTCAGGTCGACGATGACCCTACCATGAACCCATGGACGATTCGCATGTTTGCCGTTGGTTAGTATACTACCCAACTCACTCTTAAGATATAATGTGCTGATGGGTTATAGGTATTGGACTGTCGGCCTTTGGTGCTGTCCTCCAAGAAATCATGTACTTCAAGCCCCAAGTCGTCTACGTCTCCGTCATGTTCTTGACCGTCCTCGCTGAAACGCTCGGTACCGGTCTCGCGCACATCATCCCACGCTGGGGTCGCATCGGTCGTCTTCTCAACCCGGGCCCCTGGAACCGAAAGGAACATACCGCTGCCGTCCTCATGGCATCGGCCGCTTCAGTCTCAGCCTTGTCTACCGAGGCCTTGACTGTCCAGAAGCTCTGGTATGGCGGATACCCCTCCGTGGCAGCCGGTATCTTCATCACCCTGTCGTCTCAGCTCATCGGATATGGTGTCGCTGGTATGATGAGAAGTGTTCTGCTTTACCCCACCAAGATGCTGTACCCTGCCAACCTTCCCATCACGACTGTCATGGAGACTCTGCATAAGCCCAAGTCAGAGACCAGGAAGAGATTCCAAGTCTTCTGGATTGTCTTTGTTGCCATCTTCTGCTGGGAGTGGTTCCCTGAGGTAAGTGCACTGACGATGCAAGCTCACCAAGTCATGCTGACAATAGTAGTACATCTTCCCTCTCCTCTCTGCTGTTTCTATCTTCTGCCTCGCTGACCGCCACAACCCCGTCTTCACGAACCTCTTTGGTGGCTCCCAAGGTAACGAGGGAATGGGCTTCCTGAGCATCTGCTTCGACTGGAACTACATCGCTGGCTTCGGCTCACCTCTCTGGATGCCTCTTCAGACACTCTTCAACAGTTATCTCGGCTACGTCGGTGGTATCGCTCTATCTATGGGCCTCTACTATGGAAACTACTGGCGCGCCAAGGACTTCCCGTTCATGGCTCAGCTCCTCTACGATGGAGCTTCCAACACTACTTCCCATATTCCTTACAACGAGACTGCCATCATGAACCCCGATTTCACCGTCAACAACGATCTCGTCGACCAACAGGGTCTTCCTTACTTGACGGCTACCTACATCAACTACCTCATCACCTCCAATGCTGGTCTTACTGCCACAATCGTGCACATGCTTCTCTGGAACTATGCCGAGGTCAGCCTGGGATGGAATTGGATCACACTCTCCAAGTTGAAGCAGCTTCTCCGTCCTGAATCATACAAGTTCTGGCAGCAGACCGGTACCCGCTCCGAGGAAGAGAAGCAAAAGCTTCGCGACGACCCCACCATCGATCCTCATTACAAGCTCATGCTCGACTACGATGAGGTTCCCAACAGTTGGTACTTCGTCATCCTTCTCGCCAGTGTAATCATTGGATTGTCTTGCTTGTATGCCATGAAGTCGACTCTCCCGTGGTGGGGTTTTATCTTGGCTATCCTCTTCCTTGTAGTAATAATGGTTTTCTTCGGTGCTCAATATGCCATCACCGGTTTCGGTTTCAACCTTCAGCCCATCTTCCAGATGTTGGCTGGCTACATGTTCCCTGGTCGCCCTCTTGGTAAGTAACCCCACCATTTGCATCGCTTACGATACTGACCATCTTAGCCAACATGTACTTTACTTCGTACACCTACAACGCTTTCAGCCAGGGCACCCTCCTCCTTCGTGACCTGAAGCTCGCCCAGCAAAACAAGCTCTCTCCCAAAGCCACTTTCACTACTCAGGTTATTGGTTGCATTATGGGGGCCCTTCTCAACTATGTCATGATGATCAGGTAAGAGTCTACGAACCATGGATCTCGGTACATAAAGCTAACTCGGTATAGCATCGTCGACAACCAGGCTACCATCCTCATGTCAGCCGAAGGTACCAACGTCTGGAGTGGCGCGCAAGTCCAGCAGTTCAACACCCTCGCCATCGCCTGGTCCATCGCCCCCAAGATGTTCTCCATCGGCGCTCGCTACGAATGGGTCACCATCGCCTACCTCATCGGCTTCGCCGCTCCTCTCCCCTTCTACATCGCCCACAAGTTCTTCCCCCACATCCGAATCTTCTCTTACCTCAACATTCCCATCATCCTCTGGTACCTCGGTTACCTTTTCGTCGGACTCAACGCCTCAGTCACCAGCTACTTCATCCTCGGTGCCTTTGGTCAGTTCTACCTCCGACGATACCGCCCTGAGTGGTTCGTCAAGTGGAACTATCTGATCTCTGCCGCTCTTGATGGTGGTACTCAGGTCATGGTCTTCATTGCGACTTTTGCTGTCTTTGGCGGCTCTGGAAAGGCGGTTGCCTTCCCAGCCTGGGCAGGAAACAAGGTTGACAACTTCGACTACTGCGCTTTCAATGCGAACAGTTAGATGATGGGGTCGAAGGAATAGCCAAGGAGAGGTCGTATAATTGCAGTACCATATTTATAGCGCTTAAAAGCATATTAGTGAATAAATGACTTCATTATTGAAATCCGTGGACTCGTCACAATTGACCACTCTCATGGCTTGATCTCAAGCTTGAAAAGCCGTTGGATAAACTGGAAAGCTCATCTTGTGCTATTGTTTGGGTAGTTAGGGGTAGTGGAACTGTGTTTTATGAATTATCTTTGCACCGCGCATCAGTAAGATCAACCTCAGCGCCAATATACACGACACCAAATAACCTCGCCAGCATCGACAGTTCGAGCTTGCAAATGAAATCGCCCATTGGATACACAAGGGGAATACAGAAGTCAAGAAGTGGATTACTCATGGGCGGAAGCTGGCCATTATCGCTGTGTCAAAAGTACCGCAAATATAGACCCTCTGCAATGAAAAGTCCTCTTTACTGACCAGCTAGACAAACAGGAGATCTTGAACGAAGAGTCAGTCGTGACGCCGAGCCATCAAGCCGAACTCGTGAGCACAAAGCTGCTTTTTGTGTTTCCCATAACAATGGCTCCCCTTCAACCCCCAAGCGAAGATCTTGTTTTCTACCAAGTGCTCTGATTCTGGCAAGGATGGCGAAGTGCCAGATAGATATATAATACTCCTGGAATTTTAAATCACAAAGCAGACAGAAATTATTAGCTAGAACCTGTTAGCAACTCAATAGGGACACAGATTCATGATTTGATAGTAATGTCGGTCTGCATTGCCGGGCTACATAGCTATTAGTATAATCTCTTGCCCTTCCCAGACCACAAACCATTATCAAGAGTGCCATCCTTCATCCCATCTACTATAATATACTGCTTTGTAAACTATAAGCTGCCAGATATTGCCTGTCTGTCACCAAATCCGATATCTATCTCACTCTTTGTCGGGCTTAGAACTCTCCTCATCAGACTACAAGTCATGCTCGCACAGACTGTGGCTCCTCTCCACCAGACCCAGGTTCCTGATCAGTCTCCTCCACAATATGGCAGACCAAGTTTACTATATCCTTTCAGTCTGTGATCTCTGCCATAGTGACAGACAAAGACTCTCGCCCCTCAGCTACGCTCTGTGCCCTGAGAGTCTGGTTGTCTATCTCTTGGTCTCGGCAAGCAAACAGTCGGTCTGTATGTTGCTTAATTAGAGCAGCTGTTTTCTGGTAAGCCTTTGGCAGGCTTAAAGCCGCGGTCTCGATGGCCCGGATTGATCGACGGGTTGAATCGGTCTCTACATCGATGATCCCTCGGTTTGTGTTGTCGCGCACCTCTACCTGCGAGAGGATAGGGGCCTTGAGTAATCTCAAGTCGAGGTTAAAGTCTTCTGACTTTGCCCATCGGTAAAGAATATTGCGGCGAGCCTTGGAGATGAGCGGGAAAACCTCTTCCGTGACCTCCTCCTCGATGGTCGGCCCAAGATTATCCTTTGTGCTCTTGGGGTCCATCAGTTTATCCAGCCAATGGGCATTTCGTCGGTCCCATTCTTCTGCTGTAGTTACCTTTGTGATCGGCGTAGATTGGAGAGTCGGTCGGAAAGGATATGGCTGCATAAAATCGATTGATGCTTGTTCCATGTTGATGACGTTTGCTGGGTGCGGCTCGGGAACGGCTTGAGGGATCTTCTTGCGCTTTTTGGTCTGTCCCTTGCTAGACCTGAGGACAGGCAGATCGGAAGGCAGTGGATCATGTTCGCCTCTTCGACCAAGAATGAGGAGCTGACCTCGCGATCCCTTGTCCCAAGAAATTGTTTCGCCCTGCTCGATCGCCGACCGCAAGTGGCTGAAAACATGAAACTCACCGATGATCGTGACCCCCCGACCAGTCGGCTCCCCGTAGACCTCAGACCTCAAGTCTGTCGCGGCAATAAGGCAGAGGATCAAGCCGGGCGCCATCGTCAGGACGTAATGAGGGTACCGCGCACTTGCAGCGCGAAGAAGATCTGCCTCTGTGGTGATACGCTTCTGGGCTCACCAGCTAGAAAAGACTGTCGCTCGAAAAAAGTTTGTGCTGCTGATGTACTTGACAGCCATGTTGAAGATGACTGGGTATTCGTCTGAGTCGAGGCCAATTGTCTGAAAAGCGTAGTGGATCATGAGCTTGGAGATTTTAAGTGGCACTTCCTTCTTCGATTTGCCCTCCTGCGGTTCAATCTTCTGCTTGATCGATGTCTTTGTCGCTGTATTATGGTTTGGCTTTCGACCTTTGTTGATAATACGATCGGTATCCCCGGCGTGGATATGAGCGGGCAATTCGCCATCCGTCAACATCCCAGCTTCGTCTTCGCCCAATTCCTCTTCGAGCTCATCGGTGGAAACGTTGATGTTGTTGAAACCAGTGACTTGAAGTTCCCCATTCGTTCTTCTCTTCTGGGGTCTTGGTAGGTGCCTCTCGTCGTCGGTCATTTGTTCCTCATTATCTGAGTACTCAGAATCGTCGCTAAGTGAGTCGTTGCTCTGTGAGTCGTCATCAGAATTGATTTCAATTAGCTCGAACCGATCTCTCTTGTTGGAATCAGTCTTCTTGAGGTGCTTGGAATTGCCCCTTAGCCTTGTAGGTGGCTTCTTCCGCTTCATGTTGTCTGTCATCTCTATTGATAGTTGAGTCTTTGTTGACTGTGTAGAGTTTGTCGGATCAGAAGGGTTGAGGCCGGCTTGGGACTGACAGGCTTGTTGTGCAGAGAAGAGTAATGCGATGAAGGAGGGTAGGCAGATACTGGTAGAACAGCAGACTTCTCGCCAGGATTGGGGATTGAGGAAAGCAGTTGCTTGGGTTGTATCGGGCTCGAGGTTCAGCGGTTCGTCTGTGATGGGATGTCCTCTTGTTCGCCTGGTTGGTTGGCTAGCCAAGACAGACTCTCATTAAAGGGAGTAACAGTTTGTGATAACTTCTGGTAGGTTCTTTGTCGGCGAAGCTAAACTGTTTCATCTGTATCGTTTGGCGCCGCAAGTGTGGGCGCTGGGGTCCCGCTGCTTGACTCCGAGGTCTAATCTTGCTGCTGTGTACCAGCTGTCGCACCGATGCTGCAGAACTTTAAAAAATCTGTCAACTGTTTTTCTTTAGTCTGTAGAGAATATAGGTAAAGTCTTACTATATTGTGACAAGCTGCGCGTGGCGGGCGACCGATTAAGGTCAAGTCCTGATGTGTTGTAGATGTTGCAGGAGGCGGGTTTTTGGAGTTGAGAGAAAGTGGGTCGCTAAATACGATCCAGCAGCAACCAGAACAACATCTCCTGGGTTACCATTTATTGTCGCGCCGCTCAGTCTTTCCGCTATAATTCAAGCGACTTTACTGTAGATTCTGGCAGATAAATTCCATTAGAAATCGATAGATAGGACAAAGATTAATGTTTGCCTGGCATCTACTGCAGCTCTTTGCAGTGGCAAAGACAAATCTCTCGGCATAGCTTTGCAGGCACCAGCATCTTCCACAACGCCGTAGGGGAGATCAGATAAGCATCGAAGCTATCTTTCTAGTACCCATCCAGCAGCCAGGGCAAGTGATACTCATAGCGCAGACAGCATTGCGGGAATCCCGTTCGCTGTCAACTTTTCAAAACAACATACAGCTCCCTATTACACTGGCCAAGATCGCAGATTACAACCGAAAGTACTGGTCCCTCAACATCAAAGGCCCACAGATAGGTTAGGGAGCTTTAGGTCTATGCCAGACGAAACTCGTTACATGTTGCCATCAGTTCAAGCGTATCCGTTACAGGAATTCCCAAGGAAATAAAAAGCAAGTTAATCTCATTCTAAGTCCAGATCAGCTCGCCTATTTTAGTAAATAACAACAACGGTACGGATGGTCACGATCAGATTCAGGTTATAAGTGGAAACTAGGGCTGATCGTCTAAACTCATTTTAACTTATAATAACTGTCCTAAAACTTTCTAAAGGCTTTGCTGAAGTAATCCTAAAGTCGTCATAAAAGTCGCCCGTTCTCCTCGAACAATCCTTGCAAATAAGATCCTGTACACTTTCAGTCTTAGTTCATCTGCCCCCTAAAACCGTCTTCCATAACAAAATCTCCAATATACCATTCTTAATGGATGTAAATGCCATTCTGAGACCCAGATTTGAACGCAGTGTTTCCGCCCGTTTGTCAAATGGTCGTGGGAAAATGGTCTCGTCGACCAGACGAAGTGGCATCCTGACGTCTGCCACAAGCTGCTTCAACATAGGGTAGTCGACCTCCGCAAAACTGTGCTTCAAAAAATTAGACGATCGGGTTTCGATAGGGATATTGTTGATAGAGTCATCCCGGTCTGCAAGCGTCTTGGAGTTTAGCGCCCATCCCGTGCCCATCTGCCGGCCATGGACGCGAGGCGTGAGGGCGAAGGTCAGAGGGTTTCTTTATATGCTCAGTTTCAAGTGGAAGGCCAAGAAACTCTCTGTACTTTTCCTTCATAACCACTTTATGGTTACTTTCTGACCGTAATCCTGGTCATAATCACTATCCGGCCAACACAGACCTGAAAGACGCATTCAAGGTAAAGTGTTTCAATGGACTCAGCAGTCACCCATCTCCTGTTGCAATACTGCTGCATGATCTGCCGTCGATTGAACATCACGGTGTAGCAAGCTTTCTATCTCCAGTCAGTCGGTATACAATTTGGATGGTAAGAAAATGGGCCTCCCTAGTAGCGAGGAAGTGAGACATTCGCCCACCTCTCGATCTCTAAAATAATACTGTTGATCTGGCGAATCTACATCATCCATCGGGGGTTCTAAGTCAATTTTCCAGTGCGATAGCGGTGCTGTGGCGGTTCTTGGTTGCTTCCTAGATGGGGCTTGACAGAGATCCATTCAATGAGAACAGAGTCAGTTTCATGTACTTGTAATTGAAGTCGACATCAACACACGAGACTATATACAACACAACTATATATATACCAGAAAAATCACAGACATCATCTCCATAATTCATTCATCCACTCGTCATCCTGTCACCGACACTCCGCTTAACATCCAGAAGGAAGAGCAAAGCTCTCGGTGCGGCTGGAAGCACTGTACTTGGCACCAGTTCCGAGACCACGCTTGGCAAAGCCCTTCCAGATCTCGCACTTGTTAGCGCCCTTGGTAAGAGCGGTGTCGGCGTCGATGATGGCGTCGCGGGCCTGGACCATGTTGGGGTTGCAAGGTTGCCTATCAACAGTATTAGCAAAACATCATTTCTAAGAGGTCTAGGGAGTACTTGCAGGCTCATGCCAGTCACTACCAGCTGCATTGTCAAATATCTACCATCCGTAGGAATGCCGTTGGTAAACTTGGGCTCATCCGCATCACTGTTGCCATGCTTGTCGATGAGGTTCCACATAACCTCATACAGGGCAGTAGCCCAGTAAGTACCAATAGCATGGACTCCACTAAGGCTGTTAACACTCTTGTAAGTGTATGGGTTAGTGGTAAGGCTTGTGCTGTAGGGATAAGCGCGGATGCCAGCAGCGTTGTTGTAGACCCAGTCACCCATGACCTTGTTGCTAGCGCGGGTATCCTTGGATGTTGTGTGGATAGCAGTAGCCATGAAATCACCCCAACCCTCACCCATACCACCAGATTCACCACCGGGAAGACAGCCTGAGTTGGCAGGACCGCCGGTGAGACGGTTGGACAGACCGTGGGTATACTCGTGGATAACAACACCAGCGTCGAAACTGCAGTCGCGCTGGGGTGTGCTGTATGTCCAAAGGTACATTCGCATACGGCCAGGCTGGCCATCCGCGGGTGTAGCGAAGTTAGCGTTGTTAGTGCCGCTTCCGTCCTGGGCGTTGAGGATAACCATGTCATTTCCTACACCACCCTGACCGTTGTTGTTGGTCTGGAAGTTACCAGCCTTCTCGGTAAAGCCAAGAAGGTAGAGGAGATCGTGATACTTGTTGGCGGTGTAGAAAAGCTGGGTGATGGAAGCATCGCGGTAGGTGGTGGGGGTAGTGGTGCTGGTGGAGTAGTCATACTCGAACTTTAGCGAAGAACTATCAGGACGGTAGTTGTTCAAATAGCTGGAGCCCCCTGAAGGATTAACCTGGGCAATTCCGTTGTTTCCACGAGTAGTTGTGTAGTTGTTTGAGCCGTCGCTGAGCCAGGTGAACTCAGAAGCCTCGAGGTTCCATGGGTTCGAAACAGTGGAGCGGGATCCCTTGGACGGGTCGTTGACACCCCAGGGGCTATAATTAAACAGTCAGTTCTTTCCCAATCATCTATCAATGGAAAATACGTACTAGACCTTGTATGTAGCCTCGTTGACATAGTCGACAACACCGACAACCTCATCAGTCTTGGCAGCGTTGACATAGGTCAACAGCCAGTTGTCGACAATATCAGTCTCAACTCTCCATGTGAGCTTCAGCTCCTTGTTCTCATCAACAAGGTAGGTGAGCTTAGCCTCAGGCTTGCTAACAGTACCCTTGGTGCCAGTGAAGGTGTAGTGGTTCTTGCTCTTCTTCTCAGCCTTGGCCTTCTCAGCCTCGACAGGGAGAGAGAGAACATCGACTGTGTCCTTGAGAGCGTCGACAGGGTCCTTCTCATCACGCTTGGTGAGAGGTCCGGGGATCTTTCCATCGTAGAAACTGTTGCCGTAGGAGAAGACCTCGCCATCAGCGCCAATCTGTATCCGTGTCAGCGCATTTCAAACCACCACAAGTCTTGAGAGCACCCACGTTGACGTTGAAATCAGCATTGTCGATATCGATACCGTTAACGGTCTGGCGAAAGTTGACATGGGCAATTCCCCCGCTTCCAACGTAGTGGTCGTTGACCATGCGGAAAGTAGCCTTAGGGAAAGTCGCCTTGACCAAGTCCGTGGCAGTCTCGGTGTAGTCAGCTCGCTTGGTGACGACCTTGGCACTGACATCATCAGGAACCTCATCCTGAGGAATGTACTCGGCCATGGGAGGAAGTTTGAAAGCCTCCAGGTCGATGCCACGCTTGCTCAGCGGTGAAGGGTTGGGAGCCCTTCTGCTGGGATGAGCACCAGCGAGGCTGGAGAGGCCGATGAGGAGGAGAGAGTCTGAGAAACGCATCTTGATGAGTTGCACTGGAGATAAGTGCTGAGTTGATGATGTTCGTGAAGTTCAGATAGACATGTTCGAAGGATCTATTATATACTTCTACAGTCGACTACTATGCTTCCAGTCATCTACGCTTCTATCCAACTTCCCAATTCAACCGGGACTTTTGTATATCTTGGCCTCGAATATCTAGAAGCTCACAACTACCCACTGACCTATTCTGGGATATGAGCGCTGCAAGAAGGGTCTTTTGTCCAGGCACTATCTCGCAAACACCACTGTCATGCGACATTGCTATCTGGGGTCACTTGTTCCTGGCCCTCAGTCCCGCTAAGGGTTAGCACATCATCTTTGCAATATCTCGGCGGCAGCGAGATAGGAAGGTCTTCTCGGACAAACAACAGCCGAGGGAATAAACGGCTCGGGACGAACCATCGTAGATTTGCACTTTGGGGAAAGGGTGCGGAGTGGATAGCCTGATTGGTATGTATGCGCCGAGGACTAGTAATTAGTCGGTACTGCAAGCTTAAGAGTAAGGTTAAGCATGGTAAACCTTCATAGCACATCTTCGGAGCATTTAGGACGCTAGAAATTAAGTGGTGCAGTCGCAGATATGATCATACTAGCATAGGGAATGAATGGGTTGCGAGCGAAAGACACTATCTACCGTCTCAACACCACTATCTAAGCAATCATACCCCAAAAGGAAGTCCATAGTCTAGACCACTACACCGCAATATACTCTGATCTGCAAGATAAAGACGCCAGGCTATTTCTGCACTCTGCAAGCGCCATGACGGCCCCTGCGTTTCCTTGGCACAGGTCCTTTTTGACGAACGACATCCGTGTGATCTACCACGACATCCCTGCACATCTGGGGACCTTCCATGTTGGGCCATGTCTCCCGGCAATACCACCCTCAACGCGGAGACGGTGGACTAATCAATTGTAACTCCGCTGTTTATGACTTGCAGCAGAGATGATTGCTATCAGTGGTAAAGAGGGGTAGTTGGGGAGCTGCGAGATTTATTAAGGCTCGCTTGGGTATTGGAACTGCCCTTTATGCTTGTGCTATGATATTCTGATTGATATCATGCCGCTTTTGATATGGAAGGTAGTATTGGTCGTTAAGTGAATGCATCACGCGTCTATTTGCGAGTCAGTGACAGGATGTTGTATCTTGCAGATACGAAGCGGCCTCATTATCAGCCTTGCTTGGTAACCTGGCGATAGGAACCCAAGAGTATCATCGCTTTTCTCCCTCGTATACACGAGTTTTAAGTACTGATGGGTTCCAATCAAGGTCATCTTACGAGTGACAAACGTTCTGGGTTTCTTTGTACCAGCCTGCCGACTTGTCGAATATCCCCTCGTCCGAGGGACCATCGTCGGACGACGATGAAACGAGCGACAGCTCCAAGTGACCTGCCAATCTTGTCAAGCTTCGTGACTGCTACTGGCCAAGCTTCCCCACGCCTTGGCTTTTCAGGTCAAAATGGTACGTGGGTTCGCATGACCCTGTCAAGACTCGGCATACATTATGTACTATTGAAGGATGTGTCAAGTGCACAGGTAGTCTAGGTACTATGGAGTAGCAGATGACTATGCATATCACATGTCAATACTCATACTCATTCTATCTGTTGACTGCATGCTATGTCATGGTAGATATTCTCAAGTGACAATTCGTAACAACAGAGACACTGTCTGGATCGACTCTGGTTCATGAAACGAGAAGAAGCTCTAATAATAATGGTCCAAAGCAAAGATAACTTGGAATTCCTTACTGGATACTAGAAACAGTTTGATTTAACTTTACATATTGCGCCTGAGCCGTTGACCTTTTCAGCCCAAAGCGTCAAGTTTGAGTCTACATAACCTATACCAGACCTTGATAAAAAAAAACATTCTTGTACACATCGGCATCACCGCAGCCGTCAAGGATAAGGGCATCCTGTGTGAAAGTCTCATAAGAGATGGCAATAGGGACTTTGAAATAGGATATCTGATGTGGATGTCGTTAGTTCTTAAGGACGCATGTCTGAAGATTTGTAAGATTTGAGACTGGCTCTACTCAAAGAAAACCCATAATAGGGCAGTTCGTATGTCTAACACCTCAACCTTATATCACCATGAAACATACATACACATGTTTTGAGGCTTTTTTATGAACTCCATGTTCCCCATATTAGAATGAAACACTGCTTCATATTCAAGGAACCTCAATGGTTGGTTGGCTTTAGCTACTCCGTACCAACGGCCAAATTGGCCGTTGTGGCTCCACTTTCGAGCCGGCGAATTTGGACGCGTGGTGATCCATCTGGACAACACCATGGGGAAGCGTCCAGGAACACTAGTAAAATATGGAACTCATAGGCCAATGTGGCCGTTGGATTACATTAGATAGAGTATGTCAAAAGAAAATTGGTTGATGTGATTATTAGAAAATTGCCTATATAAAGACTTCACGTTCAAGCTCTTGACCAAAATCATCACCAACCGCCAATACACAGTCTTCATTACAATTCAACTTGCCTACCATGTCTCGCACTCTCGCTCTTGTCACTGGCTCAAACCAAGGCATCGGTCTTGCAGTTGCCAAAGAACTCGCCATCAAGCATAACTACCATGTCCTTCTCGGGGTTCGAAACACCACAGCCGGAGAAGAGATCGCCTCTGATCTCCGAAAGGACGGCCATCAAGCTTCAGTCGTAGAGCTTGATCTCACGTCTCCTGAGTCCATCGACAAAGCAGTCAAGCATATCGATGAGAAGTACGGACATCTCGATGTTCTCATCAACAACGCTGCTGTTTTGCTCGATTTCTACAAGGACCTTTCAGCCTGGGATCTCTTCTCCAAGACATTCACAACCAACGTCATTGGAACAGGCTGTCTTACAGTAAACCTCCTTCCTCTTCTCCGCAAAGCAAGGAATGCTCCACCTCGCATTGTTTTTGTCTCAAGCGTCATGGGCAGTCTCACAAAGGCCACTGACGAAACTACAATCTATTACAACATTGACTATAAGGCCTACGACGCGAGCAAGGCAGCTGTTAATATGCTCATGCTCAACTTTGCTCGGGAGTTGCAAGATGTGGGTGGAAAGGTCAATTCTGTCTGTCCAGGGTTGGTAAAGACGGGCTTGTCGGGTTATCATGAGTACGGAACGACTCCTGAAGTTGGCGCTGAGAGGGTCGTACAAATGGCAACGATTGGGGAGGATGGGCCTACCAGGACTTTCAGTAATAGCAGCGAAGAGCTACCTCTGTAGATGCAACTGTATCATATGATGATAGTTGATGGATAGTGTTTCCGGTGGGCTTGGATCCATACGTGGGTCTTGGCCGCAGGATTTTAGCCTTAAATCCGAAGACCTTTTCTGCTTACCAACCAACCTGCACCTGTATTCTCCTCCATGGGATCCTAACTCACCAATATTCGTATAAATTACAATGGAAACAATGCCAGAGCCTCTGTTCTTCCAGACGTGCCAGTTATGTGATAAAGCTTTCACTCAAGGTATATCCGCTCTTAGTATTCCCCGTCAGCTGCTGACCACTATCAGAGCACCCATACAAGCGACACGTCAATTATTGCCGACGCGCTCAAGGTCAACGCAAAGGACGACCAAAGTCTTGCACTTCCTGTAGAATAGCCAAGACGAAATGCGACTTTGGTCAGCCATGTTCGAGATGCACCAAGAAGGATCTGCGATGCACGTTTGGTCGACCAATTCGTAATGGAGCCGCTGCGACGTCAATTGAGCCTTGCCCGGATCTCAATGCGCGGTTGAGTAATGAGCTGGAGGCCGTTGATGGCGTCATTCCATGTGAGCCTCTGAATTTTCCACTTGAGTTGGACGATTTCGGAAGCGACTTCCTCTCGTCGCTGGACTCCATATCCACCGATTCCTCTGGCATTATGCCAGCTTCTCTGGAAGTGTTCTTGCCTGGCATCACAAACGATGTTCAAATCCGCGTACCGCCAAGATCGCTTAGCTCCAAGGGAGATTTAACACGCGTATCTCATCGCCTTTCAAGTATGCAGCACGCGTCCAGAGTCATCATGCAGATGCTTTACGCATACCCTCAGATGATGCTCCGTCGGCAAACGTTCCCGCCATTCATTCATCCCCATTGGCATTTGAAAACACTTCCCGAGACACTGGGAAATTCCATGGCGATTGCCCAGATGTTTGCCACGAGAACACCGGAAACACAGCCGTTCTTGTGGAGGATGGTCGCTGCTGAGGAGGAGCGCTTTCGGGAAAAGGTAAACGTGACGAGTCTTTTCGAGCAACTTCTGCTGATACGAAACAGTTGCATACGTTCTCTCATAGTGAGTTGCATCTGTGTCTGGAGGCTATGATCATCTATATGATGATGTCGCTGAGCGAACCTGATTCAGATAGCAAAGAACGAACTTCCAGGCTCTTCGAAACAGCAGAGGTCAGCGTTGTCAACCCTCACCATGAATGTTAAGCTAATTCCAGATTAGCTTATCGGATCCCGATTCCTCGATCATACAGGTAGCTACTCGACCACTGAAATAGCTGAGCCAAGCTCAACATGGGAAGACTGGATCTTCGCAGAGTCACGCCGCCGAATGTCATGTCTCTGGCTGATCATAGGCTGTGTGATCACCATCGAGAATGGGAAGAAATGTAGCATCTGCAGCGACATGTGCAGTCTTCCTCTCCCGTCGAGCAAACTATTGTGGGAAGCGAGAAGTCTCGAGGAATGGCAGACGGAGAAGGCTTTCTTTGATATGAGCTATCCTTTTGTGACACTGGGTGAGCTCGTTGAAGCGAAAGCAAATGCGGGGAATCTGGCTGAAGCGCAGAGGTTGCAGAATTGGGAGATGGGGAGCGATAAGATGGCGGCCATGTTGAACATTGCTGTTGAGTTTGTATGGGGCAACGTTTTGTAACGGGTGACTATCATAACAAACTGTTTTCACACTGTATTACCGTGCGAACACTTATTAGAGCCACTAAAGCCGAAGTGGGCTGCCTGGAGGAGTCCCATGTATCGGCATTGGGCGAGTCTCGAACTGAAGCCGCGTCAAATTCCGCTGTGATCGGCGGATGATTCCAGCAAATAAGGCGTTTGCACCAGAAAAAGCAAAACTCCAAAAGATAACGAATTGGAGAAGATGCCGGTAGCCGTGATTGCGTCGGATACGCCTGGTCACGTGCCACACCTCACTTCTGTGTTTTTGAGTTTAGCCCCTTGTAACTCAGGCGCGTTCCCTCCCGCAATCCAGCCTTTTGCCAACACGATCGATTACCCGACGTGTGATGTGGGACACTGACATCATATGCTAGGTAGATACGTAGTCTATCTCGTTCATCCACGCGACCCATGCCCAAAATGAGAGGTCCAGTCCCTCCGACTTACCCCCCTATTCCGCCGCAGGAGGGGACAAAGAGAAAGGCCAGTGATGCTGCTCCGACAAGCGATAACGACAATCAATCACAATCGCTTCCTCCTTCACCCAAACGGACTCAACGCGAAGCATCATTCTTCGGCATCTCATCCGGTGGCCATGAAGACAACACCCAACACGACCAATTGGCACCTCCTGGCGATCGACCTGTGATCCACACTGAGCCAGAAATAGAACTTGAACTTTCTGATGAGCAGAATCGTCTACTCAACACCATAATCAACGATGAACGCAATGTTTTCTTCACTGGCTCCGCTGGTAGCGGTAAATCGACTGTTCTCAAGACTGCTATTAGCCGGCTGCAGGATCAGGGCAAGAGAGTCAAAATCTGCGCACCCACTGGTCGTGCTGCTGTACCAATCGAAGGTACGACCGCCCACGCTTATATGGGATGGGGGCCCAAAATGTTTGAAAAAGGAATACCTGAGCTCAGGGGTGCATGCTTCCAGAAGACCACAAAAAGGCGCCTTAGAAGAACAGACGTGCTGATCATCGACGAGGTTAGCATGATTAGCAGTAATTTCTTAAACTGCATGAATGAGTGCTTGAAAAGCGTGAGGGCGGACAGGGCACACTTGGCCTTCGGTGGCATTCAGGTCATCGTCACCGGGGACTTTTGCCAACTAGCCCCTGTCAAACCTTTTCAGTGGTGCTATCATTGCGGTGCCCCAACCAAGTTCAACAGTGCAGAGGGCCTGCATGCTTGTCCCGAATCCCGGGACCACGGACCATGGGCTGACGAGGACAAATGGGCCTTCAGAAGCAATGCTTGGGCAGAGGCCAACTTTGCTTGTTTCAACTTGAGAGGAATTCATCGTCAGAACAACCCCACATTCATCAAAGTCCTACAGAAATGCCGCCTCGAGATCCCCTTCACTGAACATGACATAGACCTCCTCATGAATCATGACTGCGAAGTTGAAAACGCGCCACAGCTTCTCTGCACCAGAGACGAGGTTGACCCGATCAATCACGCCAAGTTTCAGGCGATCACAAAGTATAAATCTAAACAGTATACGGCCCGTGATGGCTTTAAATGGAATGAAGTACTGGAATGGGAGAATGAGAAGTACAGCAAAAGGCTTGAAGACGGAACATTGGTTGTGCACAAGGACCATCAACTCGATCCGATCGTCGACCTCAAGGAAACAATGCAAGTCATGCTCCAAGTAAACCTCGATATCAGAGCTGAACTCGTCAACGGAAGTCAGGGCGTCATTTGCGGCTGGGAGAGAATCGACCTTAAGAAACTCCCGTTACTCCAAGGACCATACTCGATCGATAGAGAACGCCACGTTCGAGCCTTTACTGCACAGCACCTACAGACTCACCCCAACAAGGAAGACCGCGTCCGGCCGCGTGTGCGCTTCAGCAATGGGCGCGTCCGCACAATATATCCCTGGTGCGTGATCACTGCCATCGGCGATATCAGGCCTTATTCCCTGCTGCACCGAACACAGATTCCGCTTGTACCTGGCTGGGCTATCACCATCCACAAGAGCCAGGGAATGACTCTCGAGCGCGTTATTGTCAATCTGAGTAGAGCTTTTGCGGAGGGGCAAGTCTACGTTGCGCTATCGAGAGCGACAGGTCTCCGGGGCCTGAAGCTTGAAGGCAGTGCGCAGGGACTAACGGTGGGAGAGGGAGGGAATGAGGAGGTTCGCCAGTTCCTTGTTGATACTTTTGGTCCTGAGATGTTCGAACAGCTTGAGGATCAGGAAACCAATCAATCCTGATGTCAAATCTAATTTTGTTGTATGGGCTTTGCATAATAATAGCATGTGAATGATATCATGTTCGAGTGTCATTGATAATCCTCCGTGTTTCATAGTTGTTGAGCGAGGGCATGAACTGGCTGATGATGTATTCGAGGTAGTCTAAATGGCCAGATATGACTGAAACTAGGAGAAGTATTTCTTATGACGAAGAGATACCCGTTGCGATCTGATTATTCTCCGGGCCGCAAGATATTGTATCTAAGCTCCGCAAACTATCCAACCGTCTATCCCGCGTTAGTAGCCAAGCCTTGGGTAAAGAGTTATGTACTTGAAGTTCTCATCGCCCATCCATCGAGGATTTCGTGCGAGGCGCGTGATGTGAGTATCAACTGTCAGGTCTATCAATTCAAAAGAAACACTTTTGTAAAGTAAGCTCAGGCTGTATACCAGCCATCTACACATTCAATTGTTCAAGATAACCTATGACATCCAGGGTCCGGGCTGTTCTGGAAGATAAGATGGTTACGATCAATCGACAAGCTCATGTACATGACGCTACGCGTTTAAAGTTTGGCACGTAATGAAGTGGTCGCGCCCCCCCGCGCGCCCACGCCCTCTTCCATCCCAAAGCTTCATCTACGCGGTCGGTCCGATCACTGTGCCTCACGCGTATCTACGTGCCTTGTGGGTTCGACTAGTCTCCCATTCACCGTGAACATGCACTGTTATCGAATACAGTTACCTCATCCATTCCTATCCCAGCTAATTACCACCAATACCCTTGCCATGGCGAGAATGAGAGGTTCTGCCCCAAGTGCTTTGCCCCAGAGGGACTCCCCTGGGGCGCCTCTCAAGAGGAAACGCGACACCAATGTGCAAGCTCCGATATCTGCCAGCGAAACCAAGCGTCTTCAGCAATCGTCTTCCTACATCAGCATCCCCTCCTCGTCCGACGAAGATGAAGCGCCCAAAGCCAAGTCGTCAAGCCGCGCCAAAGCGAAGGCCTCGCCTCAACAACCAAGGTCGAACAAGAATACGTTGGCAAACTTTCTAGCCATGGGAAAGCAGAAGCCGGCGCACACTCTGCAGAAAAGGCCACAGCAGATGCCATCTCAGAAGACACAGCCGAAGTTACCAACCCCGAAGTCATCACCGTCGGAGCCCTCGCAGAAGTCGGCGCAGATCCAACAACAGAAGCCACAGCAGAAGCCATCACAGAAGCCATCGCAGATGCCGCAACAGAAGTCATCACCGCAGGAGCCATTGCAGATGCAGCCGCAGATCCGACAGGAGGTCCTGGAGCAAAGGCTATAGCACCTTCGACACCAGACCCCACAGCAGAAGTCGCCGCAGATCCTACAGCAAAGTTCACAGCAGATACCACCCCTACTGCAGCTCCTACAGCAATTTCCACGGGAGCAGACCCCAGAGCATATCATACAGTACGTTCTACGGCAATCTTATTCTTCACCGGAACAGACCCCAGAGCAGATCCTAGAGCAGGTCCTACAACAGATCCTACCGCATATGCCACAGCCTATATCCGTGCTTCCGTCTTATTCTTCGACCAGTGGTCCCGCCGACAATGAGTACGACTTCCTGGCCGTTGACTCGGAGCCTGAGCCTGAGGTTGACCTGGAGCCTGAGCCAAGTCTATGCGAAGAGCAGCAGGACCTTCTCGATCTCATCATGTCAGGAAGGAATGTCTTCTTTACTGGCTCAGCAGGATGCGGCAAGTCCACAGTCCTGAAAGCAGCAGTCAAGAAGCTTCGAGCGCAGAGTAAAGTCGTTCACATCACCGCGCCTACTGGTCGAGCCGCCCTCAGAGTCAATGGCGTGACTACCTGGTCCTACATGGGATGGATCACTGACGCTATGAAGCTCCCCGTGAGTAAGCTCAAGAGTGATGCACAATTTCGCCCAACTGTCAAGGAGCGCCTCGAGGAGACGGATGTTCTTATCATCGATGAGATCAGTATGGTTGAAAACCATCATTTCCAGCGCATGAACGAATGCCTCAAGAGTGCACGGTGCTGGTCATTCCAACACAACGACTACAGCCCAAACGCTCCACCGTTTGGCGGTATCCAACTTCTTGTCACTGGCGATTTCTGTCAGTTACCTCCAGTCAAGCCTTTTGAAAACTGCATGTATTGTGGCTCACGTACAATTGCGGATGCTAAACGGAACCCGACTGAGTGGAACTGTAACTCGCATAGACCATGTGGTCCATTCTATGTCGAGGATCAGTGGGCCTTCAGGAGCGATGCCTGGGAAGAAGCTAATTTCACTCATGTTCATCTGAAAGAGATTCATCGTCAGTCAGATCAGTCTTTTGTAAAAATGCTTCAAAAGTGTCGACTTGGCATACCATTTTCTAAAGCAGAAGAGAAGATGCTGCTCAGGCAAAATCCCGACAATCCGAGGTTTCAAAACGTTACCAAGCTTTTTGCGTACAAGAAATCCGTACAGCAAGAGAATAGAAATTGCTTCGATTCTTTGTCTGGAACAAGTACAGTCTATAAAGCCATTGATGGCTTCGACTGGAGACCACAACATACGGAACTCGCACATTACAATCAACCAACAAATGACAGATATTCTGATTTCCCGCCTGTGGACATGACTCTAGAACACTGCAAAGACAGTCCATTGGATGCCTACGTCGAGATGAAAGTCAACGCACTGGTCATGCTCAAGATCAACCTCGATACAGAGAAGGGTCTCGTCAACGGAAGCCAAGGCATCGTCGTTGGATGGGAACCCTACCACCCTGACAGACTCCCAAACTCCAAGAAGGGCAGTTCCTCGAATATAGAGGTCCTAGCTGGTACCCATTCCGACTGGCGGGCGAGGAAGATCAGAAAGTACGCAGAGAAGCGCCATATTAGGCAATGGCCGATCGTCGGTTCAACAATGGTATTACACGCACGATATATCCATGGTGCATGGTCAACACGCTCGTGGCGACGGAACCTTACTCCGTACTCTACAGGACACAACTCCCGCTAGTTCTGGCGTGGGCAGTCAGCATTCACAAGTCTCAGGGCATGACGCTGACTCACGTCATGACTGACCTTTCGCAAGCGTGGGAACAGGCGTTGAAGTATGTTGCGTTATCGCGCGTGAAGAGTCTCGATGGTCTTGCCATTCTCAAGCCTGGGGGATGGAATAAACGTAAAAGTTGCAAGGAGTCGTTGGCGGTGATAGAGACGTCATCCCACGAAGTGAGGGAGTTTCTTGAGGACAAGTTCGGGAGGAATTTATTCACAAAGCTGGAAGGACACAAATAATGTACAATATTTTATTTAAGGCGAGTAAGTGCGTTCAATTTATTATTTAGAGACCATTAACAGGGCCAAACTTCCATGGCCATACATAAGCAAGGGCTACTCTGTTAACGCCGTTACAAGACTCGAGTCTCTTCATCTTCCCCTGCACGAAGATAGCCTAACCTCGGGTAAGGAGTCGGATACTTGTTGTTATCATCGCTTACCCATCGAGGATAATCAGGGTCCTGCCCGGAACGGTAAGAAAGGATACGTCAGTACTATATGGGCTGAACACCTACATTATCGAAGAAAGGATGCTTCGAGCCAATATCCTCGCGTTCCTGATACCATTCACTTTCTGGTAGATGACGCCTCTTGCACCAGATGCAACGCGGTACTGTACTGTGTGAAACTGTCTTGCCGCAGGTACACCAAAACTGGATCAAGTCGTTAGCCTACCCCTCGGTATTGTTGATTAGGATTCGTACTGCTCGTTGAAACGCATGATCATGAAGCGTTTTTGAAGGCTCGAAATCATCTCCATAGTCCGTATCCTCCCTCATAATCCAATTCCACTCCATCTCTGTTCGCTCAGCAAAGTACTTCCTCGCCGTCTTGCGCTCCTCCTCTTCACATCTCACGCAGATCCACCGCGTATAGATATCGCAATCGCATCTCTCATTCAAGAACTTGCCCATGACTTCTCTCTCAGTTTTCGCGTCACAGTCCTCACACAAACACATAATGTTATCAAGCTCATAACTTCCTCTCAAGTGCGGTCGGCGATTCGGATATGCACTTCGCGGAGCTGCACGGGGATAACATCGGCATTCCTCACAAATGTTGATGCCGCATTTCAAACACGGCAAAGCATCCGCTTCATCGCACTTGATGTTGTATAACCGTACTTCGATCTCTTCATCACCCGTGAGATGAGGGCTCAGCGTTAATTGACCCGCCATGCGGTTTCGGTGATAGGGACTTGCATAGGCTTGACGTGTAGCGAGACCACGACCGTCGCAGAGGCAATGACGCTTGAGCGACTTGAAGATCGCTGGTGACGATTGGATGCACTCGTAAGCTGACTTGCTCGTCAGACTGAGATGATAGAGGTCAAGGGTTGAGAGACATGGAGCTAGGGAGGTGAGGATCGAGTATGAGGAGAGAAGGTCCTCGATGCTGGGACCAGCGTTGCCGGAGGAAGTATATGCCATGATTGATTATTGCAACGAAACTTCTTATTAAAACTCGTCGTCACTTTTCTCTTGCTTGTTAAAGGAATGCTGTAGCTTGGTTGTATATCACGTGGGTAAGCAATAATATGAGTCAGATTTCAACGTTACGTCTTTGTCAGACCCATCCGAAGGTCCGAGTCATAAGGTATGAGATCATGCTGACCGAGGGCAGTATCTTGGCGAGATAAAATCGAGGGTTTCCTTCTGTCGTTGATGTCGGATGTAAATCTGGAATAAGCTGTCTAGGGGAGGAAATTAGACCCAGGACCTTAAGCCTAAGTAATGAAAAGGTATAGGTAACTTAGGTAAATTTAAGATAAGTTCAGGATACCTTTTATAGAATTTATTTTATTACCTTAAACTTAGGTCTTATATTCAACTAGACCGTATCTGTCGCGCTATCTCTGAAAACTAGCGACTTCGGTCGTTGCTTCACATCTCCCTGGCTGCCTGCGACACAAGCTCCACGAGCCACTTGCTGTGCTCCTCCACCAGGTGCGGGCTATGTCCAGATTCGATCTCCAGAGTGTCGGCGCCCCAAGTCTGGGCCACTCCCAAGAGCATCTCCCTGCCGAAGATAGGATCATTCTTGCAGATTACCATGGTCTTGGGAATCGCCAAGTCTGCGGGTGTACGAACGATAGGAACTTCGAAGGGAGCGTTGCTTTGATGGCAAAGTGTTGGGATAATTTCATTCGCAATGCTCTCATGAATATCTGAAAGGAAAGCTTCTTTGACTCTATCCAGCTTCAGTGGCATGCGTTTGTCCTGATACAGAATTAGTTCGGCGTCTTGGGGCACTCGATCGAGTGGTCACTTACTGATACCCCATGAAAGAATGGTGTCTTACGGTGCTCGCCCGCAGCTTCATACATGGAAATACCTTTGTGCAGGACAGGCGTCGGGGCCACATAAATCACAGAGCTGAAACCGCCAGGCAGGCCTTTTTTCTCTCTTTCTGCAATGCTGTGACCCTCAATCGCCACAGTAAGAGGAATAGCTCCATAGCTATGACCGATACCAATCACTTTCCTCCCACTATTGACGTATGGCAGAACAACATCATGAATTCTCTTTACGTCATCGTGGTACGTCTTACCGTCGACTGAATCGTCGTAGCCGGAGCTTGCAAGAGGCGGCGCAAGGACAATGAAGTCTTGTTGCTGGAAAGCTTGGATTAGAAGACGGTAGTGGAGAGGTCGATGCCAAGCACCGTGTACAAGAAGTACGACTGACTGCTGGTTATTCCCCTTCATCTTAGCCTTCGTGTAAGAGGGAAGATGGCTTTCAGCATTATCTCTCGGTTTATGATAAGATTATATATGTAAGGTTCGATAATCCCGGAATCCTTCTTCGGACGAAACCTCCGATTTCGCACTGATATCTCTGCGACAAGCCATACAGTCCGATCCTTCGCTCCCTTTCGGATGGAGGTTCGGACGAACTTGAGGCGCAGGGTGCTGACAAGCATACCCAATCCTACTGATTACGGTTATACTGTCATCACTACATGCGAGATTCCCATGTTCCTACGCGCATGACATCGGCTAGCAACGGCAAGCCGGTTATGACTTCGCGATGTACTCAAGACCCATTCGTGTATGTTCCATTGTAATTACTCGGCAAAGAATATGAAATTAAACATCTTTGACATAGTAACCTGGGGGGTATGTCCCGGACTTACAACAATCTCGGTTGACGTAGGAAGTTGGTATGCCTTCCTCTCTTATTTCCTCACCTAAGCTCTGACTGAAATGCACATCTCATGAAGAAGCTACAGGCCTCAGCTGTCTTTTCTCAATGGCTGCGTGCCGTTCATTTTCTTGCATATTTGGTTACTATCTACGTCACAGGAGCCATTGAGATTCTGCTGCACAGTTATGTCGGCTGTCTGGTCGACCGCTATCTGCGGCAACTTTAGGATCATCGAGATCCCTCAAAGGAGTCACAAATCACAGAAGCAGGAGTGCGAGGAGCACGCCTCGTGTAAGAAGCTGAAATGCTGTCAGACAGTACCAGCGATTAATCATCGCCACCAATTACCAGTAGAACACTGTTCACAACTCGGCACGGCCCGGTTCAAGCTGTGATATCGAAGTGTCCAGCTGGTCACGGAGCGTTGGCCGTTGACTTTCTATTGGCTTGAGTCAATACGCGCTGATTTCATGCCGTGTTGATCTATACTGAATCGACCTGCATGCCACCTATTTCGGAAGATCTGCGATGCCGCTCGGATAAAAGTGGCTGAAAGGGCTGAGCTGAAAAACGATGATCTTTGCGAGCCGACACCTATACGAAGACACAAAATATGAGCAAATTCACCACTCAACCCATTGACTGTGAAATTCTAACTTTCGGCTCAAGCCGTGTCTTGGATCAGCCCGGCTTCGGGAATTGATATGCCATGCAAACGCCATCGGCTTCTGGGAAGCCAGAGAGCCGAGACATGTTTCTAGTGCCCCTGTTTTGTCACATTTTACATATGATTTAGTGTGTGATGTCGCGGGCTGAGTTTTCATATTTCTGACCAAATTTATGCCACTACACAAGCCCAAACTGGAACGATTCGCCAGCGAGTCCTCGTCGAGCTTCATGACATACATGCATATTTGATCCGTGTCTTGAGTGACATAGTTTGCGAATTGTCTGTCCCGTGTCTCATTCATATACTTGTTTCAGCTGGCAACATCATCGCCCCGCATTGTCATTACGTAGCTCCCCTCCGGCTTTCCTCCATTACTTGATTTCAACAGACCTTAACAGTCGCTTACCAAATATAAAAATCATGAGAATGATATAGTTGCTATTATTTCTAGTCACCATCTTCGCCAATTCGGTGTGTCAAGTTTTCATCTAGCATTAACAAGTTTTGTTTACTCCAAAGGAACTATGGCTATGTGTCCCGTGTCTTTCGGGTGGCATCTTCAGATTGCATTCTTTATCATACTAGCTGCCAATCTCGTCTTTGCCAATGGAAGCACCGATGGATTCCAGCATATCCTTCACCCTCAAGAGGCTTCTCCACAGATTATCACCGGCCAATACGATCCTGCTCGAATCAGCATCCACGATACTACCGGTCACGTATCGTGGAACTGGACGAAGGTCGACTTCGTTAACCAAGACATACCAAAGAAACTCAATGAGTGTCTGCAAACCGGAGGCTCCGTGACTGATGTCAAGTGGGCGAACCACGGTAGAAGCGTCGTGGCAGTCTTTGCTTATGCTGTCGTTGTCATCAACCATTATCCCGAAGACAAATCCAAAGATAAGGCTATAACCTTCGGCATTTGCTTGGATAAATTCGGTCTGGGAGGAACTCACGGCATCGAGCCGCTACCGGATGGGAAGCTCGCTATAGCAACGACTTCCTACGAAGCAACAGGAAATATTAAGATCGTCAACACCTCCCTGGGTACATCGAACCCATATCCCGGCTTCCTTCAAGAGCTTGATGGTCTCCCTGCAGTTCATAGTCTTGTATGGGACCAAGTAACACAAAGTCTTTGGGCTGTCGGGAATGATTTACCTCCTCACGGGAAATGTCCCTCGACGGCGCAGCTGAATCGGTATGAGTATAGGGATGGTTCATTCTCTCGAAAGCCCTCTAAGGTCGAGCCCATTGGTCCTCCTAAGATGTTGAGTGACGAATGGGACGCTTCATGGTGGGATGGAGGACATGATATTACGCCTGTGCCTGACCAACGACAACTTCTCATTTCTACAGATCTGGACCTTCACCTCTTCAATTTGACTTCGGCATCATTTATGCACGGGGAAGAAGTGCTGAAACAGCCGCTCATGAAGGGATTCAAGCCAGTCAGCTCCCATGAGAAGAATCTGTCGCGGGCCGATGTCAAGTCATTGAGCTTACACAAGAGCTCCGGCACCCTTTATGTGCAGGCTGACTGGAAAGACTACTTTTCAAAGCAGGTAAACCATCTTACACCAGAAGCCGCGGCACCAAGGGCCATCTTGTTCTCGCAGTCGGTGTATCGTTCTCGTTGGTTCTCACCCGTGGCTGGATGGTCTGCTGAGTAGCACAGGAACTCGCTGGTCTACTATCTCGGGTCCCTCAATACCCCGACTGGTGACATTTTACTGGGGGAATACCGAGTACACCTGACTTTGAGCAGTGAGTAGAGAAGTTGGATAGTGGATAATAAAATGTCATCTGTTTCAACTCTGGGCTGTGTCAGTGACTCTGCTATCAGGATTGCTAGAATAATTGAACGATTGAGCTTAAATCTTGGACCATTTACCCGGAAATTGCCTCAAATCAGCTCTAGGCCTCGTCCACGAGTCAAAGCCCTCATTGTCCACGTCTGTCACTGAAAAGATGGCCAACTCCCTCTATGAAAGGTTCGGCTACTCGACTTGCAAAACGGGCGACACGTTCAAACACCTCAAACCAAAAATACCCGCTACGGAAGAAATCTCTTACTTGACATCTATCAAAGCTATCAATAGAATTCTAGATGTGTGACAGCGTATTAGTACAGTATATAGGCTGCTGCGGCCATGCTCTCAGTTCAGGTACAGAATTCGGGCCGTCTGCTTTACAAGGGACAGGGTATTGCCATTTGGATTATCTGAAGGATAATCGGGATGGCTTCATAGAATGCAATGCATGCCTTAATGAGAGGGAGAGGCTGGCGGAGGAGGAGAGGAAGAAGGACGCTAGGGAGTTTTAAAGCTACGATATTGACTGAGGAACGGAGAACTTGATATCATAAGCAGGCAGAGAGGTTGATTGCAGGCATTATATCGTATTCAAATACTGTTTCACTGACTCGTGGAGAGGTTAACCCTAAGTTTCCTGTAGTGATGCAGGTATCAGCGGTCGGTGAATAGAAGCTCGTGTGCAGGTGACCCTTCTTGTCGTACTTACTGAACATTCAGCTTCGATGTGATACACCTAAGAAAGCTGGAAAGTATATAAACCAAGTTTTCAGCACTCTCTCAACATCTCTTCCCCATATCTCTATCGCATTATTGTATACATATCACTATCCTTAACCATTCTCGCCAAAGTTCCGTCGATAATAGCAAAGCTTCGTGTTCCGCTGGACCAACCATGTGCACAACCACATTTATCAGATACTGGGGCTATTGTGGCCATTTGATAAGCACAGAGACTGTTTACAAGTTCTGTGACAAAGAAAGATGCGTCAGAGACTATGATTCGAAAGACCCGCTCCTCTATGAAGAATGTGGCCCTTGTGAAGAAACTCGGAAGAAGGAAGAGGAGGAGAAGCTGAATTATTAAATTCAGTGGACTTGAGTGAACCTCCATCGTCTTAATTTAATCTCTTGTCTTTTGTCATTGTGAGCTATGCCAGTGATACAGTCGCTATCGAACTATATAAACCAGCCTTTGGGCCTCCTCTCTCATGAAATTGGAAGTACAAAACTTCTAACATACGAAAAGCGCATCAAAGATAACTTGCTACGAATACAACTTTTGAGCAAATATGTGCAGAACAATTCATACCTCATCTTTGTGCCAGGTATGCTCTTACAAGATCGGTTTTCGGATAGACGGGGTGCCATGCAAGACCCCAGGAGATATGGAAAAGGGTTGCACAGCCGAATTTGAGGAGAAGACTGATTATCTATCTTCTGACTTTTGTTGCAAGTGCCAGGAGAAGAAAAAGGCTGACAACAGATGAGGTTGATGGCTGTATATTGCACGGAGACTGGGGTTGATCATTATTTATCAATTTAGTGAATATTGCCTTCTAACTGATATGCTTTTGTATTACTCGGATCTGGTGAGTCACTGAGTATGCCTCGTAGATTCAACGCCGAGTCCGTATTGATCTGATCACATTCACAGCCTAGCGCGCAGTATATAAATCCAGCCAGCTCCGCGATTTCTGGCACGATATATCTCAAATAAACCCATCAAACTAAGCATCCTACATATAGAACATAAATTGCTTCCCACTAAGATATTTATAACTGCCGCCATGTGCAAGACAACCAGCATCCGGTATCAGTGCGAAGATTGCTGGACCCTCGGTCATGACGAGACGACCGTGAAGGAGTGCAAGACGCCACGTGGGGAATTTTGCAAGTCTGAGGTTAAGGTAATAAACGAATACTTCTCCCCAGTATTTTGTTCTGTATGCGTGGAGAAGAAACGGAAGGAGAAGGAGAAGAAGTGACTTGAATCACTAAGGGGGTTATAGAGAGTTTATCACTATCTCCGTATTAATAAACGAGTAATAGTCTCTGTTCAATGTCTCCGAGGATCACCATTAAATAGTTATATAATACCTCTCTATTGCAGCTATTGTGATCAGCTCATATCACGGCCCGTATCCTCCCTCTGGGCATAAATACGGTACTGTTTCCCTCGTGTTTTTCTTGACAGGAACACATCCAAGCAGATCCAACACTCCCAGGAAATCGAGACAGATTCAAATCCGACAACATGTGCACCACCACGTTCGTGAGATACTACTGCAACGAGAAGAAATGTGACTACTTGATCAAATACAAGCAGAGCGAAACGCCATGTGACGAGAAGAAAAAGTCTTCGCGAGCAAAATGCAAGATCGAGATCGACTCAAAAGACGAGTACATGGACTCGAAGGAATGCCCGAAATGCATTGAGGCCATGAACAGGAAAGCAAAGGAGGCTAATTGGATATGACTGTCCCTTCCAGCTTTGGTGTGGTCAGCAAATACTCATGGTGAGACTCGGTAACAGCGAAGAATCAAGTTAGCAGTTTTGGGAATAGCATCGAATCAACCAGATGCTCAACAGCCACTTGAGAAGTCTTACAGTTCTGCCGTACTCTAGAGGAAGCGGAAATTAATTATGACGAACATGAATTGAGCCGTATTCTCCTTGCGGACCATTTGGCTCGCATATTTATCGAAAGGTCTATAGTGTAGCATCGATGCCGCCATGTACTTAATGACAATCACACGTAAGCTCCATATCTTGAGCCACCCGATTCTCCGTTGATCCTCGGAAGTCGGTGATCCAAAGTCTCACGTCAGTCTCTCCTGTTCCTTCACCACTTCAAATCATTCATTTCTCCCTCCGATCCACCCAAGCGTTCCAACTGTCGCAGCACCAAATCAGCTACTATGTTGCTTCAAGACCTAGCAACAGAGATCGTCGAACTGATCGTACAGAATCTATCGGTGCGCTCTGACCTCAACGCCTTCTGCCAGACCAGCAAACGGTTTCACCACATTACCAACGATCTTGTCTATCATGAGGATGCGCACCGGCGGTGCAACGCGCTTCGATGGGGTTCTGAAGAGGGCCTCGTTTCGGTAGTAGAGAGATCTTTGGATTCAGGCGCTGATGTCAACTACATCATCAACAATGAGGACGAGACCGCCTTGTTTCTAGCAGTCAGGAAACAGTATTGGGACATTGTACACCTTCTGTTAGCGAGGGGTGCTGATGTTCACCGAAGGAATAAGGTTGGCGATAATCTTGTGTACTTTGCGGTGACTACTGGCAATTATGATCTGTTGAAGCTCATGCTAGATCAAGGTGTCGACCCAAACTCTCATGTGGAAGGCGATGTTCCTCCTTTGTTGCTAGCGGTGCGAAGAGGTTATCTCGACATCGTGAGGTTGCTCTTTGATAGTGGGGCGTACATTGATGACAGCGACGACTGTGGCGAAACCGCACTGCATGTCGCTGTAGGTGCATCTCAGCATGAAATCCTGAGCTTCTTCATTGAGAAAGATGTTTTCCGCAAAGACAAGACTGGAATGCGAGGTGCTGATGCACTGGAGATGGCTGTCATACGAGGAGACATGCCAACGTTGAGGCTGCTTCTTGAGGGCGGCGCTGACCCACTTGTCCGAAGATGGACGAGGCATCATGCGATTATCACGGCGGCACTAGCTCGGGAAGATGACATGGCAACGTTGATGACGGAACGTTTGGGAGCAGAACCTGCGTTGATTGATGAGCATGGTAAGGAACTCCTGTGGTACGCTGTGAAGGGAAGGTGTCAACGGTATGCTCGCTACTTGTTGGACAAAGGTCTCGATCCGGACAGAGATCTATGGAGGGAAGTTGACGGTTCAATGGTTGGAGGTTCTGCCTTGGTAGTGGAGATGCTGGGTGCTGGTATACTAACAGCATGAGATTGGATTATAAGGCAACAGGAACGGTTTCGAGGATCAAGAAACAATCATTGCATTACTGGCACCTTGATTCTCAGGTTCATTCCTTGCTAAATGATAGATAGGTCACTAGCCTTCAGCTACTTAGGGGTGGAAATAAAATGTACCTTGAAGACCATCGACAGTGTCGATATACGATTTCTGGGGCCTGATATTTGCTGGAAGCTTGAAAATTTATAAGTTCAACAAAGAACAACGTTTTCCAGGAAGTAACAGCGAAAGATCACCAAAGCTCAAAGCTCAAAGAAGCCTAAGTCTAAGTTACGGCAGAGCAATTAAGCTAACAACCCAGCCAGAATAGTATCTTCGACGAGCAATAAAGGTAATAAAATAAACTCTATAAAAGGTATCCTAAACTTATCCTAAATTTATACTAAATTACCTAAATATTTTGATGATTTAGGGCTAAGGTCCACGACGATGGCATGGCCATCGATCGGGCAACCGTTATCAGCCATGAAACTGTCTGTATCGCCATCTAATACATTCGATCCGTTTACTGCGTCATGCTCTGTTGAAATTGTGTAGGCTCTAGTCGACGGCTTTGGTAGCACGTTGGCGTACTTGCGGGTTTACACAACGTGATGCAGTTCTTGTTGAAGAATGCGACCTTTTTTGATCAGATTTGGGTGATTGGAGAGAAGGATTGGCAGTGTGTTTTGTGCCATATTCTGTATTATAAAGAGTATATTTAATAGAAATTGAAGTTGTCCCGATACAGCCGAATTAAGCTTGTGATCTGTGTGTGAAGACGTGATGTAAAGTCTGAGAATTTGATGCGAGATATGGAGTGGGGGTGTAAGCTATAAAATGTACGATAAAGGCAAAAAGGGAAGAAGTAAGCATTAGATCAAAAGGGTAATATATATTCACTTCGAGGCCACTTTCGCCTCACCAGGATCAAAGCTTATTATTTCACCCATTGCAGTGACATGACTTTCCTGATCAGTAGCTCCTCTCGTTCATTTCATCATAATGCTCAAGAGTAAAGGCGATGTTCATTGAAATCACCTGGCAGGAGGAGGATTGTTAGCATCTAGTTATGGATTCTCTTTTCCCGTCTGTATTACGATGTGCTGATCAGCAACCATCTGCTGTACCATGATTCTCATCCTTTGACCGTGACCTGACGATTGCAGGCATCTCGCGAGAAAGTCTCGGAAGGACTTTTGTCCACACTGTGAGATTCTTTATCCCTTTTGAGACCGTCTCCGCCTCGCCAGTACCATTGCTCGTTTCCTTTGGACCTTCGCTGCCACCCTCTGAGCCATCTTCTCAGCATCCCTGAGCCTCTCCAGCTCAAGATCCCACTTCTTTTGTTCCCCATCTAAGCTCTCCAACATGTCCTCCCGGGCATTGATTTCATAGTCATGCTTTCTAGTTTCACGCTCATACGACCTCGCCAGGTTCGCTGATTTCTGCATCTGAGCTTCCCGTCCTTTCAGCTTGCTTTCCTTCTCTCTCGCCCTAGTTCTTATGAGAATCTCTTCCAGCTCGTCCCTTCCGGGACACAGCTTGTCGATCCTCCTCTCAACGTGTTCCTTATCTATCTCCAGTTTCTTTATTTCAAAGTTGGCTTTCTCGAACCTCTTTGTTATCCCTTTCTCAGTCTCGCCAGGTGTTGCGGAAGAAGGGACACCTTTTCGCCTGCTGAGAAGTTTATCAACCATCCTGTCGGAACTTGGTTCAGTGATCTGAGTTGGTGCTTCTGTTCTTTGATAGAGACGGCGCCACTGTTCTAGCGAGTAAGTGGCAGGATATACAGGCTGGAAGATGAGGGAGTGTGATTCAGAATATCTTGTTATAGTGGCGGTTTCTCTTGAGTTCCTGCGTGGAAGACCTGGTTGAACAATAACATTTAGCTCCAATCTCTCCCAAATATGTACCTCCATAGTGCCCCCTCGAACGTTTATTCACTCCGACTCTGTTGTCGCCTAAAGTTGAATCGCAGATGGCTTTCTCTTGTAAGAAGTTAGGCCTCGTCACTCTCAGCTGCCCCTATGCCCCTGACACACGTTATTCACCGCGCATAGTCATTGTCAAGAAGTTCTATCTTCCGTTCAGAGTCCCTTAGCTCTGTGATTACTAGTAGAACTTGGTTACACTCCATTGGTGATCTAACTATCATCTTTCTGTACAGTAGTGGTGATAAGGGCTCTCTCTTGAAGCTAGATTACCAGTTCAAAATCTACGATTCTACCCATCGCAACGACACAAATATCTATCTCTCTTGTAACCTGGCCATTGACTTCTGGTGCTTCCTCTTTTCTTCCCTGAGTTTCTCCTTCTTAAGCTTCAATTTCTGTTTCTTGTCGTCAAGCTTTTGCAGCTCTTTTCGAAGTTCTGTGATCTCCTCTTCAATATCTCTTCCCTCGTCATTTCTGTCACCTTTTTCTAACTCCTCAATCTCCTTCTGGACATACTCTTTGTCTTTCTTCAGCTTTTCCTTTTTAAACTTGACTGTATGGAGTTTCTTCATGATTTCCTCAATAGCCTTGCCGTGTGCGACGAAGGCGGGAATGTCAAATAAATGGGGGAAGCGTCTGTTAGGCATTGTTGTCGCAAATTAGGCTCAGTGTTTGTAAAATGTGTTACTACCCGAATACACCAATTGTGCAAGAAATAGCGATATTTATACTTCTTGCGGTGTAACGACTGGATCTTCTGCTGGAGCTTAACGGCAGTGAATCCAGATAATCATGCTCCGATACAATGTTCCATGATCCATCTGTGATCTATCTTCACTGCAGTTTTACTCGCAAGTCATGCATGGGTCGATCTTATACATCTCACCCTTCTGAAGATCCGAATCTCATCACTATCAGATATTGCCCTTGACTGTAGTTGTCCAATGTGAACTGACAGTTACTTGGTCTTGTTCCGAGTTAAAGCACATCACGATCTTACGCCAAACTTCTTTAGCCACCCCATTCACAGCTCACCACTAGCAGTCATGCCATTTCAGGATATTGCCTGTGAGTTCAGGAGGCTCTCGCGTCTGAAGTCTATGAGACCTTTTTGATACTTGGCTTCTTGATTTCAAGCTTTATACACAATTCTAAGGACTCTTTCGCTCAAACAATGCTCTATCTATGGTCATATTCAATTACTCACTCATCTAATTCAAGGAACAAGAATGCCAAATCCCCTTCTAGCGACAGCTTAAGAATGAAATATTAGCGATTTTCTTGGTTATAGATCCACACAGCAGACTCAGGATTGGTGATATAGTTGTGCTCTAGAAGCGGTTGAGGAACACGCATCCTCACCTCTTCGTCTAATAGGCTATGGTCAACCTTTAGGCGACAATGTTTGTATTGATTTACACCGCAACTATGCCTCCTTCCTATACGTCTTGCTCTCTACCTTCAGTTTCTTCTGTTCTTTGTGTTAACCGGATTTCTGACATAATCAGTTTGTTGCACATAGTTGGTTACAGTCTTGAGGAACGAGATGCGTCCATACTCGGGTGTAGCATCTATCGTCTTTTTCTTGTGAGGATCCTCCTTCTTTGATGACTTGTGTGAGTCCCTCTTCTGGCAGTCCGACCTGCGTGACTCTGATCTGTAGTCCTTTCTGTCAGAGCCTGACCTATGGGAGTCCTTGTAAGCCGACAATCTGTGAGATTTGGATGTTTTTGAGTAATGAGATTCCTTCTTGTGAGATTTCCTGTCCCGGTCGTCCGTTCCATGGGGCTCGTCTCTGTGAGATTGTCCTCGATGACTGCCTCCTCCGTGCGAGCCCATTCTTCGGGACTCGTTCTCTCTTGAGCGTCTGCTAGGTAAGTTCTCGTCAAAACGAACTCTACTTCCAGTGTGGCTTTCTAGCTCATCTTGCGAGGGTATGTTGTAACCATGCACTTGCTCCCGAGGAATTCGTTCCTGAGATTTGCTGTTATCAGGTCCACAATGATAGTTCACATGCACATTCTCGGGTACGTCCTGATGGAAGAATTGGGGTGTATCTTCGGCCGCAAACTCTGGTGGGAAATGGTTTGGCTTGTTAGGAGGTTCGGGCCTTGGCTCATACCTAGCCATAACCATGTCTGCATTCGAATCCGGGGCCTGAGGCCCACTGCCTGGTGTGAAGTTCTCCGAAGGATTATTGGCTTGTGGGTTTTCTTCCGACATGATATCGTCTGGAGACAGGGATAAATGAAATCGGGATGTTGTTGCGTGTAGGTAGTTGTTAATTCACTTGGGTATGTATTGGTAGGAGAGTTAATGCAGAGTACAGTAGCAGTCCGGAACCTTGTCTTAATATAACCGTTCATGGCTTTACTCGCGTTATGATTCAGTACAAGTGAGCTACAATACGCAAGCAATCATACAGCTCTTTTAGTTTCTTACGACTCTGATCAGCTTCATCTTTCGTTGTTTCACTGAGTATTTACGATAGGCATTGTGACGAGGTGAGAAGCTCCTCGCGTTTATTAGAGCCAGAAGCTAGTACGGATCAGCCTGTCACTTACGGTCTAGGTGGAAGCTACATTGATCGAACAGAGCTTCATAATCATTTTCAAATCTATTGAGTGTTCTACAATTCGCTCGAACGAGTATCTTCGTTTATTTCATGTCATATAATTGTAGGTTTCAGCAAACCCTTCATGAGTCGACAGTTTCGTTTTTCATCATGCTTGCAATAAGCAGAGCCGCTGTGCTTCGCACTGCAAACGGTGCGATAGAAACCTTCCCCCGAACTCAACGACTCTCGTCACTCATCACAGCAACCGCTTCCTGCTTCACTAGGTACACATTTGTCTTATCAGTGCCAAAGAACTTAGCCCTTGTAGTCCTATCAGAGTCAAAAAACAGTGCAGCTGTCATTGGTGACACGCCTGTAGTCCTACTCATAATGTCCCTCCTTACTGGAGATCCCACTAAAGTCGCCCCTTTGTACTTCGGTCATTTCTCCATACGGTTCAGCTTCACTATCTTGATTTTCGATCATATAGCTATTTTTTACGCACAGATTACAGTATCCAGGAGGGTACCGTCTCAGCCATACGTGCCTTCGTCCCGAGCAACTTCAAACTGCGTTATGAATAGAGCCTTTCATGTGTGATTTCTACTTGACTGTAATTGACCTTGTCTCAATTTGGACTAGAGTGATTTAAATAGAAGACCCTAGTCATCTCACCTCACTGGATTATAGCTGCTGTTCTTCTAGTCCTTATAGCTCCGTGGCCTTTCTTTCCTTATCCGGGCTTCGAAGACTGCTCTCCGTTGGCATTCCTCCTCAATATCTTCTGTCCAAGCCTCCCATTCCTTTTTCCACGCTTCCAACTCCACATTACTTTGCTTGAGCTCATTCAACTTTAGCTCCTGCTCAGCATTATACTTTTGGCAATTCTGTAGTCGGCGAGTCCCACTCATCAGCCTGAACCGCGATGCATTTTCTCCTTCCTGCCGGATAGCACTCTTGAGCCATTTGTTCTGCTCTTGAATAGTCTCTTTCCATTCCGTGAGTTTATCAATTTCCTCCTCAGTATTTTTGATCTCCTTCCGTAGGTCATGGATGTTCTTCTTCGCGCGGCTGAGATCTTCTTCCGGCTTCCACCTTCGTTGTTTGCGTTCATCGTGAGGTGCTCTGCTGGGCATATTGAATTGACAATTATTCCAAGTTCTGAGAAGGGGGATCCTGTGTTGTTGGCAGCTTGCTGTACCGATGAGTTTATTGACCCTTGCTGGGACGAGCCTCGCATCTTATAGCAAGGCCATCCGACACGCAGCAGGGAATCGCAATGGCTCTTGTTCTTGCCCACTGACCATTGCCCATCCTTGCTGCTTTGACATGGTGATAAACTGTCCTTGCGTGGACATGTCCATCACAAGCAGCTGGGGTCTGTGTGCACTGAATGTTTGGCTCAATCGCGAGTTTACTACAATACTCGGACGGGGGTTCAACACCAGGTAGTCCCGATGCGGCATGCCAAACACTTCAGATCAGTCACACCTATCTTAGCACAGGTCCTATTCTATTCTCCGATTCTTTCATTCGCTTTCTCACTTCCTATCAGATCTTTTTAGAGGCGTATGAAAAAGTTAAAACTGCCAAAATAGTGATTCTATCTAGAGACTCAACATAAGGTCATGTTGAGATTTCCCTTAACCTACGTTCAGTAGAAAGTCGTTCAAATTCGAGTACAACTTATCTTATCTAGTCTCGACTGTACTTACTCTTCTTCCAATCTTCATACGCCAATCCCTCCTCACGTCTCATCCACTCGTCAAGCCTCCCCTCCTCTTGACTAGTCTTAAGCTTCTCTCTATAAACCTCCCATTCTCGCAACTCTTTTCGTAGCTCCAGAGACTTGAGGTCCATTTCAAGCAGCCGTTTCTCGTTCTTTAGGACCGTCTTCTCGCCTTTCTCCAACGTCTGGAACCCGCTCAATATGGCCCTTCTCGATGCCCATTCGTCTCTGTATAGGACATCCTCGAAGTTGTCGTTACTCTTCTCTAGCTTTTTTGTCTTCCGATCCAGCTTATGTATTTCCTCATCCAGACTGCTCATCTTGCTTCGCAGATCTTCGATTTTGCTCTCTGCATGGTCAATCTTCTCCTCCAGGGACAGACGCTCGTAATGTTCATTAGGTGATGGAGCTACCTCAACTATAATCACTTGTCGTGCAGACATGGTAGGCTAGAGTTGTCTTAGGTGAAGTGTAAGGGATATCGTTGGTTGCTGGGAACAGGTTGTATTAGTTGCAATAAGCAGTTAAGAAATATTGCCATTTTATGGCCAAAACCACCAGTAGTGTGAACATAAACCTAGCTCTGTTCATTTCCATTGATCACTGTCCACCATCGCGCCCACCGACTGAATATAAAACGTTCACCAACATATACCGTATGACTCCCGTCTGGCGTCTTTGTGTTACTGAACATCGCGCTCAACCACGAATCTACTACAGCGATTCGAGCATCGTTGTTCCAATATAGCATTTCCATCACTTCAAATCAAAACCGCATATCCTGGAAAAGCCATGTTCAAGTCATTAGTTCAGTTTCCTTTCTCATCTCGTATCGTGTTTTCTTTGGGACGTAAGAACAGTGGCAAAATCGTAGTCTGGTCCTACAATTGAGTCAAGATTCCATTCAAGTTACTTTTCAGATGACTAGATAAGAACTAAGCAATTTACGTTCCATCCTTTTCCAAGTCCCTTCAGACGCGGAGAATGAGGCGATCCCTCCTCTTGGTCAGGGACTTCTTCTCGCGCTTTGTTTGCTTCAAGACACTCTTAGTCTTCTTCAACTCACGCTTCTTCTGCGCACCGTTTCCTTGGCCTCCTCAATATCTCTCTGCTTCGGTCGTCTCTCAGCTTTCAGTCGTTTCACTTCATCCTTCGCTCTTCTCACTCTCTTCTCCTTCTCATCACGCCTGCGGTATATCTCGTCGATCTCCGCACGAAGACTGGACAGTCTTCGATTCAATACATTGATGCGCTCTTGAATTTCCCACCTTGCCTTTCTGGATCGGGGCCGCTCAGTGGATCGCCGGGCATCGGGTCCCTTCCGGCGGCGACTCCATAACATGGGTGTGTATTTCTTCAGTGACTGCAGAGATTTTTAGCTACCATGTGTCTGGAATTACCTTGGTTCAAGGACCGACTAAGAAAACATGGGATGGTTGGTATCTTTCATGGGCCTTCAGAGTTCGGGCCACCAAGTGACTGGATGATGGTTATCCAGAGTCAGCACAGTGAAAAACTCTCCAAGGTGTGCTCCCCACTGGAATTTTCACTTCCGCAGCCCGTTTACTATGTTCTGTATAGAGTAGGTGTTGATTAGCAGCTATCTGTCACCGGCCTCAACTGCAAATGACGGAAACTTGATCAGAAGGTCACAAACTATGGTCTGTTGATCATAACCTTTTGCTGTTGAGGTTCAATTTCTTTACCAGTAACCTTCTTCCTTTGTTCAACCACTTCTACTGGGTGTCCTCGTCCGCTTGACTTGCATCAGAGAAGGAGAGTTGCAGCAGTTATTATACTTCCATTTGATGACAAGATCATATGAAGACTCGTTCGAAGTTCCATCGAATTATTATTTGCCTCTATTAGGGATGGGATCAAGTAATCTCAACGTGTCTCTTTTCCTGTTGTCCCCTTCTCCGAATCCCTCATTCATCATGCTGAAGATGCCATATCTTCAAAAATACCTCCTCCTCCCTATCTCTGGTCTGGGCCAAAACCTTTAAAAGCCCCTCCATATCATCAACTCTCTTTCCCAATTCTTTCTCCTCCTTCTTGATTTCCTCCTTTGGTCGTCTGTTGCGTTCCATGTGCTTTATTCGCTCGTATTGTCTGTTCACTCTTTTCACACGCTCCTCTTTCAAGAGGAATGTCTGCTCGATTTCCCGCCGTATGGCAGCCAGCCTCTCACTCAAATTCTTGATTTGCTGTTGGTTTGGGCCTTCTGTGTAGCTGACTGCTGGCTGGGGTCGGTCGCCCGTGGACTGCGGTGGTGGCATATCACGCGGGCCACCAGGTCGTGGCAGTGGATCATCAGATCGCAGGTGATTGGATTCCTTACGGTGGCGACGCGAAGGCATGGTGTATTGGAGTATGCGGTGATTGTAGAGATGAGTAGATATGTGTCTTTGGTAGTGTAACTTTGGTTGACGACCGACTGAGAAAACTCGGGATGCCTCATGCGTTTTATGCACTTGCTCGTTGCAGCGCAAACGGCTTGAATCACACAGAACAATCGCAGTGATAAATTCCGTTTGACGGCAGTCATCCCCGTCACTCTCTCTATCGTGACTTGTTCACGGATGCTTGTCCTCGCGTGCAAGCAATCACTTCTGTATCTGAGACTTCGGTCGTGTCACTGCACTGTTGGCGAGCAGGATGCAGTGACATACCCTCCATTGATTCGGAGTCTGGCAAGTCGTCGGCTTGGCGACTCTGAGCTTTTTGTCGACACAACGACGAGATCGATCAACAGTGATACTTCTTTGGGGGATACGGCCTTCTGATATTATGCGAAACTTGATGTCCCTGATGAGCTTGTGGCAGAGGTCTATGATACACGGTATATGACAAAAGTGAGCAAATGTATGCCTCACGATGCTGACTGCATGGTTGCCAGCATCGTTCTGGTTCCAAGCCTTGAATAGATAAAAGGCCTAACCAAGTCCAACATCCCAAGTGCCTAGATAACAAAGACACTCCAACAGATATTCAATCACAAATCTCTTCAGGGCTATTCAGTACACCAACAAACCATGTCTTCGAACCGCCACCACCACCAGGGCCAATCGGGATCGGCGAGGCGCAGTGCCAATCCATCGCAGCCACAAACCACCAGATATGCTTCCACGTTGCTTGGCAAGCTCAGCAATCTCGAGAAAATATTTACGTATCGGTACACAGAGAAGGAGTCTCAAGAGTTGAAACTTAAAGATACAGTGGATACACTCCGGTCCGTGCAACACAGGCTAAGCAACCGGCGATCAGACCAAGACATATTCAATCTTGTTACGGAATATCGCAAAGCTTTGAAGAATTTTGAAGCCGAATTGAAATTTGTGCGTGCCTTGACGAAGAATTTAGCAGGGATAGCACAAGAGCTACAAAGTATGTCGAAGGATATCGCGAAGGAACAGAGCAGACTGAGCAGTCAGCAAGAGGATAACTGAGAGGTGGACGTGGATGTTGAAGAGCGCCATTGCTTAGCTCTAGAATTTATATAAACGCAGTGAACTCTTGCTTGTGCGGGGATGTGAAACAAACAAAAAAAAACACGCTATGGGTATGATGCTTTCAACATGACAAATAAACAAACGCCCACTCAACAAAAAAAATCAACGCTGGGTATGCTGGCGCCACCAATCACAAAAGAAAACACATTTTTTGCCTCTTCGTGCCCAACGCCGTGCGACCTATTCCACCGCACGAGTCTTCCACGCAAGCACGGCTTTAGGCGCGATGCTCCAGACCTTCTTCTTGGGCTCCAGATTTGTATCCTCCTCTGCATTATATCCAACCCACTGCACGCGATACTTGTTCTTCTCCTCCGCTATGATCCTGAGTATTTTGTACATTGTGAACCCCGTGGCTTGGCAGCGCCCGCCGATGCTGCGCCAGTAGTTGAGCACAATGTCCTGGTAGTATTTGTGCAGATCGATTTCTTCGGCCCAGCCGCGAGACCAGGTGTCTGTGGGCCCGAACTTGAATTTTATCCGGAAAGAGACGTCGCTTGTTTTCTTGTTCTCGATGTGAGACTCTATTTGGATGGCGTAGGCGCCGATGAAAATCAAATCGTCATAGTGTTCTGCGACTTTGATTTGTGAGCGGAAGTTGACACGTTGAGGTGGAGTCAACATACATTCTTCCTCCGGCGTGGCCATGAGAGAAAGATATGGCTCGATGACTAGGATGATCAGCAAAATGGATTGTAAATTAGTTTGGGGGATAATCTCACCTTTTCTAGACATTACTATTGAGTTCGCTGTGTAGCGATGACAGTTGAGGCAAAATGGATCAAAAGTCTGCTATCCAAGGCAATGATGCCAAAAAAAAGAAAGTTGTCTCGAGTCGAGAGAGATAGGAGATAAGCGAGAGGAAGGGAAATATCAGTATAGTTAGGCTGTAGAATCGCGCTACAAACGGAAGTGAGTAATGACAGAAGTGAACAAAGAAGTGTGATGCAGGTGCAGAGTTCTGCCTGTCCGATGAGGTGTCAACAAAGGTGCTTCCGCAGCTTGACTAACCCCGGTCAGAGGCGTTTGGCGGCAGTGTCGGACACTTCTCACATCACATCACACCACTACTCAACATGAACGAGCACTCATGGCCAAGTGAATTACTTTTCCTGAGGGAGAGAAAATGGCGGGAACGGTGAATGCGGGAAATTGGGCAAACATCGTAGTCGTCATTTCGATATTTTCGTTTGGTGTAACGTTGTGAGACAGGCCCTAGCTTTGGTGACCAATCATTCGCTCGGGAAATTTATTGAGGTTCCGGGGCAGGATGGGCTGGACTTGAGTCACAGCTTCGGCGGCTTTTACTGAGGTGGCGTTCGATATGTCGGAATTTAGATAAGAGACGGAGGAACTCCCAAGTTGTTGTATTCTGGAAGGGATGCGCAGGATCTTCCTTTCATTCCCCGCTTCATTCATATGTCTATATCTATCGTTCTTTTGATATTCCAGAGAAAAAGTTAAGTCGACGATCTGAGTTTCTAGGCTGGAAACTCATTGACTTTGTATTGATTCTAAGGAAACAAGCTGACGGCACAATCGCGGTGCTCGTCCCTCATAATAGGTTTATTCCATTGATTTCTAAGCAAAAATACGAGAGCGGTTTGCCTCAGGAAGAGTGAGCCTCAAGTACCGGTGAGTGAGTTGGATGTCAGCCTGGAACGCGCTTGTCGCTACATCGCGTCGCGCTAGAAGCATCTAGCCCTGCGAGCAGTCACTTCTTCTCGCCATGCCCAAGACAAATGATCGCTTTCGCTTTGATGGTGACATCATAGCTACGGATAATCTCCTTCATTTAGCGGAGTTTCCATTTCTGCCTGCCCTGCGCAAAGTGGCGGGCCATTTCACGACAAGAGAATGGTCCAGCGGGCAAAAATGTTGATGTCACCTCGCGTATCAGGGGAGTCCAGTGGTATTGAAAGTTTATCAAGCAAACCACGCATTCTACCAGTAATAGCCGAAGCAAACTTATATCATAGTAGAGTTATTCCAACATGTTCATCGTCAAGACAGCTTCTTTTTGCAAATTCGAATACTCAAATCACGCCACAGCACATGAACTCACAACGATCCAGGGTAACAAAGGGCGATTAATCCTTATCTCATCCTTATCTTCAACCAACCCCACCATGACCAGAGAAAGATTGATTGGCCAGGGTCAGTATTACTAATTCTCTCAAACGCGATCAAAGTTCGCCAGCTCAACACCAATTCGCGATGAGGCTTGCTCCAGTTGCAGTGTCGCTCCTCACGACGATTAGCCATGTTGCCGGTCAAGACCAGAAGCCGTTGACAGACGAGCTTATAACTAAACGCGCTTTCACTGTTCATGAACAGTCTTCTGATCTCTGCGATGCGGGCGCTCGTCAATTCACCGGCACGGTCAACGTGACAGAGGATAAGTCCATGTTCTTCTGTATGCACCCCACTTCTGAGCTAATATCGGAATACTGACTGTATGTAGGGTACTTTGAGAGCCGCAATGACCCAGAGAATGATCCTTTGCTACTATGGATGAGCGGGTAAGTTGCCGTTGATACGCCAAGCCATACCAAACTAACGCAGGCATCAGTGGACCTGGCGCATCCGGAGAAATGGGATTATTCATGGGAAGCGGTCCCTGTACTGTGAATCCCGACGGGAACTCAACAAAGCGAGTTGAATACTCGTGGATCGACCACGCCAACGTTGTCTACATTGAGTAAGTCATAAGTTCATAACAGAGGCGTCACCGCTCTGACTGACACTTGATAGTCAACCCGTCGGCGTCGGCTTCTCCAAAATCACAGACCGAAACAAAATCGCCGTCAGTCTCGAACAAGGCGCAAAAGACGTACACACCTTCCTCTCCACATTCTCCCACGACGTATTCCCTAACCTCGCTGGAAAACCATGGCACATCACCGGCGAATCCATGGGCGGCCACTACGTCACCGGTTACACAAAACACATCGTCGCTCACGAACGCGAGAACGCGGAGCGCGGTATGAAGCCGCGGGTGGAGATCTCATCTGCAATTATTGTTGATGGGTACATTGACGCGACGCAGCAGTTCATCGGATATTATACGTTCTTCTGTGAGAATTGGGCTGGTGATGGAAGGAAATATCCGTTGATGAATCGCACGGCTTGCGAGAACATGTTTGCTGCGATACCGGAGTGTCAGAAATTGGGGAGCCAGTGTCGGTTCTTTTATGACATTGAGACTTGTAAGGCGGCGAATGAGGTTTGTGAGGAGACGTTGGGGGAGTACTTTATGGAAGGCGTCGTGCCTGGTGGATGGGATCCCTATGACAGTGAGTTTTCCTCTCTCATCCCTCTCTCATTGCATCGTGCAATACAAGCGACACGAAGTATACTGATATTTTGCAGACCGACATCCGTGTGAGAAGCCTCCTTTATGCTCGAACTTGGACCACGGACCGGAGTGGAAGTTTCTGAATCGTCGTTGGGTCCAAGAAAGACTTGGATTCGACCACTTTCCATTTTCTCTCATCGACTTTGATACCAATGAGCGTTGGGATATTGCGCAGAATATCCATATACCCGTTACGCGGGAGCTGACGTGGATTCTCGATGAAACAAGTATACGAGTTCTATTCATCAATGGCAACAATGATATCATCATGTAAGAACTCCCAACACGGTTCTAATTGAACTGATCGCTAACGTTTGTAGTAATACCCCTGGACAAATGCGCATGCTGAACCGACAGCGCTGGAAAGGACAGGATAACTATCGAGAACTTGGCTATGAAAGCTGGTATTACAAAGATGGCGAACTAACTTCTGATGCCGATGGATGGAATGTTAAGGAAGGAGGTTTCTGGAAGGGGAATGATCAGTTGAGATTCTATGCTGTTGATGAAGCGGGACATCTGTCTCCTTATCACCAGCCTGAAGCTATCGGTGCGATCGTTCGAGCATGGCTTCGCAACGACTAATATCACCGTCATCCAAAGATTGTATCAGAAACTAGCATACAGCAATAATACCGCTATCTATCACACCAGCCTCGCCTAAAGTCTAGCCTGCTTCGTCATCAACTCTCTCCCCTCCCTGTCGGCACTTCTCGTATCTTCAACAATCATATGCGCCGCCTTCTCAGCAATAGCATAAACAGTAGCTTGAATATGCGCACTGATTTGCAGCGGCATGACACTTGCGTCAACAACTCTCAGGCCATGAACACCATAGACACGCAGTCTTTCATCAACGACGCCACCTTCAATACCAGCACGACCGCCCATGGCGCATGTTCCGACAGGATGCCAGTCGGTGATAGTGTTTTGCGTGATCCAGTCTCCTAAGAGTCTATCATCTTTCAGAGCTGCTGCGGAAGGGGATGCTGAGGAGCGGATTATGTTTGAGAGAGGGGCTGTATGCACGATCTTATCGACAAACTGGAGACACTGCTTCATAGCTTCCATGTCGAGGTTTCCATGGGGACCCTCGTAGTACTTTGGATCGATGGCGGGTGCATCTTCAGCTGTAGCGTGCTCACTCGGCCGAATGTGAATCGACCCAACACTGAAAGGATACTGCAAGATCTGCAGCATAGTGCCGTACTTCTTACCCTCTTCGCCCTTGAAGTTTGGGTTCCAGTTACCCAAGTCGAAGATGTACTCTATCTGACCAAGCTTAGAGTTGCCATCAAGACGTTCACATAGAATATCTTGCTTATCAGAGTCAAAAACAGATACCTTGTCCGCATCTTCATAAAGACTAGCAAGAGCATTCTTCGGAACGAAATGAGCGAAGGGGACGTAGCAAAGAGAAACAGGCAACACAGTCAAAGGCCCATCTGCCTTTGTAGCATACTCCTCTTTCGCAGCAGCACTAAGCTTCTCATCTCTCACAAGATCATCCCGATTAGCGAGCGATGGATCAACCTCAAAGATCGTCGCAAGCACTAGATAACGCAAATTAGCTCAAACCGCCGATCCCAATAACCGCCTTAACTCACTAATATGCTCCTGCAGATTCTCCCCCACCTGCGGACTCTCAACCTTGACGGTAACACCAGCACTACTTAGTATGCTGGGATTCCCTATACCCGAAAGCTCAAGGATCTGCGGTGACTTGACACTACCGGCTGAGAGGATAACCTCGCGTCGGGCTGAAACATCATAATCGACGCCACCGTGGGTGAACCGCACACCCGTGGCTACGAGGGCCTGGTTAATGATAATCTCGTCGACTGTGGCGTTGGTAAGGATGTGCAGGTTCCGCGATCCAGTGGCGTAGTCTATCGAGTAGGATCTTCGCGCGGCGCTCGGCTCAACGGCGTTGACGCATGTCCAAACGCCGACGTTTGAGCCTCCGACGTGGGATGGGTTAGTCTCTACACCAAGCGCATGAAGCGTCTTGTGCCATAACGCGTGCGATGGCGAATACGAGGTTGGGTATGAGACGTGAATGGGACCTGAATCACCAAAGGTCTCTGCATCATGAGCAATCTCAAACTCGCGCTGGAGTTTCTCACTAGGAGGATGGAATGTCTCAGAGCGTTTGAAGAAGGGCCTTTACATAACGGAAACGAATCAGCTTTGGTGTGTCATCCAATGAAACAAGCATAAACTCACAGGAGGGAATCCCAGCCCCAACCTTGATTACCCAAAGCTTCCCAGGCATCGTAGTCATCCCTGCTAGCGCGATTCCATGCCATGTAGTTCAGGGCGCTTGTGCCGCCGACACACTTCCCCCTCGGCCACGGAAGCGTTCTCCCCCCGAGACCCTCCTGAGGCAACGTCTCCAAGTGCCAATCGTAGCTCCCTCCAAGATTCCTACCATAGTGGCCTGGGATGTCAATATCAGGATCATTCTGCACAAGACCGCCTGCTTCGATAACGCCGACGGTGTAAGACGGGTCGGATTCAGCGAGACGCGCTGCCACCGCTAGTCCAGCTGTGCCGCCACCGATGACGACAAAGTCAAAGACGAGCTGCGTGAACTGGTCAACAGTGCGAAGAGAGGGGTTGACGGTCATGGTTGGTGATTAATTTTGGGTGGTTATCTCTTTTAGTGTAGATTCCGTGTCGGTGCTACCAAGCAAGTGAGACAGTTATAACGCCTCTTGTGAAGGCGGGAAGATTACTGAAGATTTCGGAAAAAAGCGCGGAGACAACCCCCGCCGCTAGACGAGCCAATGATACCCCTACAGTGAGCGAGTGGTTTGGGTTGGGAGAATGTGCTGATTTCTTGGTACGGGGTAAAGAGATAACAGCGCCAAGCGATTCTGCAGAGCGAGATCCGACGTAACCGAGGATCCCAGCTTCTTTTCTTTTTGTTTGCGTGCAAGTTTAACTTACCAGGTTCATGAGGCGTTATCTGCAGTTACGAATCTCCCGATGGAATATTCTGTTGGTTTGTTAGCTTCCTCTTTGGATACGTAAATGATTGGCTCCTGCAAGAAAACCACCAGGATCCAATCCACGAGCCACGATCATGACACGAGCATAATTAATTAAAAAAGGTTCTTCAGTTCTCAGCCTCCATTACTAACCCAAAGAATCCCGCAATCCGACATACTTTTGACCCCCAACACCCCCAACGTAACAGTTATCCATCTCCATCTCAACTGCCGTGCGCTTGGCTAAGCATTAAACAATCCCCCCCCCAAAAGGTCCCCTTCTAGATCTCTACTACGTTAGTGAAAACGGGGCAGATTAGCTTGTAGCCCGCCCACCATCGTATGACAAAAAGACTCTAAGCTTTTGCCCAGCCGGGATCACCCCCCACGGCCCGCGCAGGGGTCGGAGGCGGGCCGGGACACCGGATCCTAGAGGATTTAGACGGTAATTGGATCTAAGACATCAGAGTTTCGACCGTCTCGTTTCTTTTTCTTTCCGCGAGGAGACTGTGGCTGCGCCGTCTGTGGGAGCCGATTGTCTCGGACCATACTTACCTTATCAAGCGGTTTGTTCCTTTGCAATATTGTATTGGGTGTTTTGAGTATTAGGTGCAAGCCACTTCCGGTGGTGGTCTTTTTCTTTATCTGCCGCGTCTAGCTTGGATTTAACGGGTAGTGGGAGCTACGGATCATATTACGAAACGCGAGCTTGTTCAGTATGTACTCTGTAGGCTGTTGGTCTTTGTTGGTCTTTGTTTGTGGCTGTTGGTGGAATCTGTACATAGCGAGATCAAGATCGTCACTGTCAATCGACACGTTATGCCGATCAACTACTGCCTATCACTTTGATCGTCCCAAGTAACTGACTTCCAAATCCATGCGTTGCTGACGTGCCGATCTAAGTGCAATTCTCTGGCCCCCGTCTTCACCATGCGAAGAAAGGAAAAAAGGAAAAAACGAAAAAAGCAGGGGAAACGACTAGCCATGCAGAGTGCATTCTGCCCTACCCCCCTGCCCTCCTCGTGTCAAGCTGAGATTATTCCTGTAAGTTTGGGTTCACGGCCATGTTCGTCGTGCCATTTTAGATAAAGTTTATCGTTTGACAGGACACGACGGTACTCAGGGGTGATTCGAGTCTTGGGAGGACATTTAGGTTCATCTTTCCGGAGCAGCCAACTGCAGCATTCGACACTCATTCATTCATTCATTTTATTTTTCGCGATGGATTTTAATCACAAGCTGTTGGTTGAGTCTTGGGTTCTGTGGGTGTTGGGTCTCTTTGTCGTTGTGTGTCGATTGTAAGTCATCCATCCATCCATCCATCACAATGCGTGGCTTTTTGAGGCGTTTATGTGCTGACATGTTTGTTCCTGCAGGATATCACGACGCATGAAACTTAGAAAATGGAGCCGTCTCGCCATTGAAGATTATCTCATGGTCTTTGCCCTCGTACGTTTCGCGCATCAGACTCACCAAGACCGTTACTGATACTCGAGCGGCAGATCAACTTTACAGGAGTCGTCGTCTCGATCAACGAAGTCTCCAAGAATGGCAGTAACTACATGCCCGCCGATGTCGCCGCAAAGCTCACCCCCGAGGGAAGACAACAAGCCATTGTCGGCAGTAAAATGACCTTTGTCCTCGAGATATTCGCCCTCACTTGTACATGGACCATCAAAGCATGCCTATTATTTCTATACGCGAGATTGACGCAGGGCACATCGATAAGACAGAAATGGGCGGTGCGATTCGTCTCTGCGTTTTGCGCGGTGACGTACATCGTTGTTACCTTTATGTTTGTGTTCTTTTGGTGCTCGCCTACGCCGGAGTACTGGGCTGTTCCTGTTAATCCCAAGAAAAGTGAGTCTGCGATTGAGAGCTGGGAGGGGATTGAGCTAATGGCGACAGTGCAATGTGCGACGTACTACAACCATATGATCTTTGCGACGGCTTGTAATATCGCCAGCGACATCATGTTGATCTTATTACCGATTCCGATTGTCATCAACATCAGTCTTCCCAAGAAGCGCAAGATTGGTTTGTGCTGTGTTTTTGGCTTGGGTTTGTTCAATGCAAGCTTCTTCTCTAACCCCTCTTGACATGCGCTAATTATGCAGATCCTCGCCGCCGTCCTCAATCGTTACTACAACTTCAGCAACCCCAATTCCTACGTCTTTCTCTACTGGTACGTCGCAGAAGGCGGCGTCGCCCTCTGGGTTGGAAATCTCCCTCTCTGCTGGCCCGTTCTGCGTCTCGCCCTCGGCTCCAAAGGCGATTCCACGGACCCCTCCTCATACCCCAACACTCCCTACCGCAATGGTTCATACCCCGAAGGTTCAGCGCGACGGAGGACTCAGGTTCTTCACCCGCTGTCAGGCAAACCTTCACTCTGGTCTAAGCTGGAGGATGAGGATGGCGTCCGCAAAGACGTCTCGCCCGAGCAGGGGAGCCAGATTGAGCTGGTGGACCAGCATGGACCGGATCTGCTGGAGCGGCCGTACCGCGCTGAAGCGAAGATTAGTAGTGGGACGCAGCAGCATGAGAGGGCTCGCAGTGGGCAGATTACAGTGGTTACAAGCGTCGAGGTTAGCACGAAGCAGACATAGTTAGACCATTTCACCAATTGTGTATTACTTAGACTAGCATGAATATTTACAATGACTTTGCTTTTGTTATGAACATGTTTATTCCCTCATCGCCAAGTGGTTTATCGCCAAGAATAACACCGGCATATCGTTTAGTGCCCGTAATGGAGATCCAAGACCCCTCCCCTTCCCTCCCGCTTCGCGGCGTAGCCATCACGGTTCCGCTCCAACCGATCCTTACCTCTCCTCTAAACCCATTCCTGCTAGCGCACACGGGGGATGGTTTCATTGCTAAATTAACTACATGGACTAGCGGACCTAGACCTAACGACCCTGGTTATCAGCTTCAAGCCACAACGAACACCAATACCATGGATCAGTCGAGGATGCATGCATGAGCTTTTTACCGTCGGTAACATTCCGCCTCCCACTCGCATCCATTCGTTGCAACCGAGACATCTTACAAGGGTTCAGTATCTGCAAGACAAAAACAAACTCTGTTTGCTTTCCTTTTTCAACTCCTGCAACGCAACCTCTATACCACACGGACTCTGTGTGTGCCGTGCATGCACACATTTCTTTTTTTCTTCCCTCCTGTTTAATTTCCACACTGCGGCCATTGACCTCATAATGTCTCTCCCAACACACACGGCAGAAGCCACGCATGAGAAGTCTGCGACCGTGAGCTCATCACCTACGGGCGATGATAGCTCTAACCCCCCCAGCATCTCCCTCTCCTCTTTTCAGAAGCTCAATAATCGCATCGAAGGCCTCGCTGGGCTTGAGGCCCGCGGCATCGAGCGTGTTCTTCCAGAGGAGCGTCAAGAGCCTTCTAGTGCTGCTGACTTGCAGGTTGCGGTGCTATGGTTCAGCGCGAATCTGTCGCTGAACAACCTGGCGACAGGTCTGTTTGGGCCCATGGTCTTTGGATTGGGCTTTCTTGATAGTGCGTTGCTTGCTGTCTTTGGAACGATTCTGGGTGCTTGTTCAACAGCGTACATGGCGACTTGGGGACCTCAAAGCGGCAATCGTACCATGGTGAGTGTAACCGTTTCATCGGTGATGGTGTTGACTGACATGTGCTACACCAGGTTGTTCTGCGATTCTTCATGGGTTACTGGCCATCCAAGCTTCCAACATTCCTCAACATCGTTCTCATGGTCGGATATGCCACCATTGATTGCATCATCGGTGGACAGGTCTTATCTGCCGTCAGTGGCGGTACTATGACCATTTTGGTTGGTGTCATCGTCGTAGCTATCGTTTCATGGATCGTCGCCGTTTTTGGCATGAGGATCTTTCACACTTATGAACGGTACGTCTCCCTTCATCTCTTATGCATGCACATGTACTGACGCGGCACAGATACGCTTGGATCGCTCAGGTCGTTGTCCTTGCTGTTCTTATCGGCGTCGCTGGGCCCAACTTCAATGCCGCCGCTAAGCCTACTGTCTCTGGCAATGTTCTCGCTGCCAGTCGGTTGTCGTTCTTCTCCCTTTGCTTCTACGTCCCCAACTCCTGGGCTGCTGCTGCCTCTGACTTCTATGTCTACTACCCAGAGCGCACTTCCCGACTCAAGGTCTTTTTGCTCACTGTCACTGGACTGACAGTGTCATTTACCCTTGTATACCTCATTGCCATTGGTCTTGCTACTGGTATCGTTGATAACAAGGCTTGGTCCGATGCCAATGCCATCAGCACTGGTGCTCTCATCGTCGAGGCTTATAGTCCGCTCCATGGCTTTGGAAAATTCTGCTCTGTTGTGATCGCCCTTGGTGTCATTGCCAACAGCACTCCATCCTTGTACTCTGCCTCTCTTGGATGCCAGGTTCTTGGTCGTTATACCAAGGCTGTTCCACGATGGGCTTGGTCAACTGTCATGTCTGTCATCACTCTCGTCCTCGCTATGGCCGGCCGTGAAAGCCTGTTCGTCGTCTTCCAGAACTTTGTCAGTCTGATGGGATACTGGGTCATGCTCATGATCTGCATTGTCATGGAGGAACATTGGTTCTTCCGTGGTCGCCAGGGATTTGACTGGACTGCCTGGGAGGACAAGAACTATCTTCCTGTTGGCCTTGCTGCTCTTACAAGCTTCATTATCGGTTGGGTTGGTGCTATCGTCGGTATGTCCCAGGTTTGGTACGTCGGTCCCGTTTCTAAAGCTGCTTCCAATGCGGATTTGGGAATGTGGCTGGGTTGCGGATTCGCTATTGTTGTCTTCCCTGCCTTGCGATACTTTGAGCTCAAGGTTTATAAGCGATAAAGGAGACGTATGTATACGGGATATTTGAAAGGGGTAAATTTTGTAACTGGATTACTTCAAATCCCATAAGTATATCAATATCGAGACAGTCGTTCTGCATTCAATTCGGCTAGAATCTGAGATCTGCTGCAGCTGCCCGACTCAACTGGCATTCGAGCTGTTGAATCCCTTCCGTGAACTCATAGTATGTAGTGCATGACGGCTTTAGCATTATCGTTTCGACATGGAACGATGTGTTACAAAGAAATAACAAAATAGCTCTACGGACTTGGCTTATCTTTTTTTTACATTCCATGGCTCTTGTTTTTCGTGTTTATCATTTGGGCCTCAAGCTTTTGTGTCCCGATAGAACCCTGGCCTTGCCAAGCCGAATGAAAGTCGCTCTCAAATCAGCGGCTGCTTTTGCACACTTTGGGTTTCAATTTCTCCCGAAAAGACTTGACATTGAGTACTGACGAAGCTCATAATCTCGAAAGTGTCAAGTGGCTGGGCTTATGTTCTCTCAGAACATGCTGCTTGAGTCTTCCTCTTGACTTACCATTCAAATCGAAATATCATTAAGACACATATCCTTGAAGCATCATTTAGAACCAGATACGAACAAGTTTTTCGTTGGTATTTTATGTTGCCTTTTGGCTATAGCAAGAAGTACATTAATTGGTGTTTCTCTTAACGCCGAAATGTCGCCCCTACGAACCGGCCAATCATGGTTGGCATTGAAGTTATCGCCGAAGTCCATGCGTCACTTCCATCGGCGTTCAGCAAGCACCTAGAAGGATTAAAGTGCCAAGACTCCAGTCAGCCATGTATAAATGAGCGTCGAGATGGAATTGCAATTGCTGACTTGATCATTTTACCTCAAAATCTCATACGATTCATAACCATGGAGACTCAACGAAATTTCCAAACCCTCACAGGCAAGGTTGCCATCATCACAGGTGCTTCTCGAGGCCTTGGAGCAGGCTTTGCGTATGAGCTTGCAAAAAGAGGTGCAAAGGTGACAAAGTTACTCAGTCTCGTCAAGAAGCATTACTGAGCATGGCAGGTCGTCGCTACATACACTTCTCCAAGCAGCGAAAAGCTAGTGAAGGAGTTGTCCGCCAAAATCGCGTCGCTCGACCCACCATCAGAGTGCATTGGTGTCAAAGCAGATCTTAAGGACGAGTCGTCGCCCGCCGAGATCATCCGACAAGCCGTCGCCGCATTCGGTCCTCAAATCCATATACTCGTCAACAACGCGGGCATGGAGGTCGTCAAATCTCATGTCGACATCACTACATCCGACTTTGACTCAATCTTCTATCTTAACGTTCGCGCTCCTCTCCTCCTCCTCCAAGCCGTGAAACCTTATCTTCCCTCGTCCGGTGGTGGTCGCATCATCAACATCTCATCAGTAGGCGCCCGTTGCGGCTTCAAGAACCTCTCTCTGTACTGCGCATCCAAAGCTGCACTCGAAGGACTTACGCGCTCATGGGCAGCTGAACTGGGTGAGGAGGGCCATACGGTCAATACGGTCAACCCCGGACCTGTGCAGAGTGACTTACTGGACAATATTCCAAAAGAGATCATTGATATGCAGAAGAAGCAGACGGCTGCAGGCAATAGGTTGGGCGAGGTTGATGATGTAGCGCAGATTGTTGCTTGGTTGGCTTCGGAGGAGAGCAGATGGATCACAGGACAAGCGCTATCTGCCAGCGGTGGATTGGAGATGTATTAGTGTCAGTTAGGTTCTTTAAGATTGCTCATAAATATATACCGACATTTGTGGTGCCTGAAATCCTTATCATTTCTACACATTTCAGAAACTTCAATTTTCTAAAACGACTCTTGCGCCGGCCTCAAATCCAGCTCATGGACCCAGAGCGAACTTGGCTGCTGCGAAAGCCACAAATACGTCTGCCCAACGTCCTCGGCCCTCATATGCTTTCCCGTCCTCGTCTCTTCAGTACCCTCATCCGTGATTCTGCCATTCGCAATAGCATGAACACACTGGACACCAAACTTGCTGTGCTCCTTCGCAATAGCCTGAGCGACCATTCTAGCAGAGGCACGAGTCGCTCCGTAAGCTGCATAGCCGGTGTTTGTACGCATAGCACCCAGGGTGCCAGTGAAGATAATAGTACCCTTCTTGACACCATTTGTATCGGACAGGAGGGTCTGACCGCCGTTTTGCTCGTACATGAGCTTGAGAGCTTCTTGGGCGAAGACTACTGCACCGGTTGTGTATACCTGCATGCTCTCGTTGAACTCCTCAGGCGTTTCCTCGAGGAACGGCTTCTTGCTAGCATGCTTAACGTGATAGATTGCCAGCTTGAGCTTAAGATCCTTGAAGTCGGGATGACTGGCAATGTCTTTGAACGCCTTGCGTAGGTTGTCTGGCTGAGTGTCTGTAGGGAAAGAGTGGAGAACGCCGTTGGTTTCTCTGCGGAGTGAGTCACGCAGGCTGTTGAGGTTCTCGGCGTTGCGGGCCAAGAGGGCGACGGCGAGGTTGCCACCATCTTGACGTGCGAGAACACGAGCGATGCCGCGTCCGCTTGTTGGACCGGCGCCGATGATAATTGCGAGGCCTGAAGGTGCCATTTTATGAGATTTAGATGTTTCTTGATAAAACTGCCATTCCAATGGCGTCTTCCGCTGGCTTATATGAATATCGGGTCGAATACGTCATTCTGTTATTTTGATGATGACTGTCTTAGCCGTTAAGTCCGAAACTGATCAGGTAAAGATCTCCACAATAACATGAGACTTTAGAAGAGGAGGCTAAAATAAACTCAGTAAAGACTCCCCTAAATTTATACTAAATTGCCTAAGCCTTTTTATCACTTAGAATAACAGTCTTAAGTTTTCCTGTCTCCCCTTGGATGGGACGTCAAACAGGTGTATCTTGGATGTAGTTAGCGTGAATTGGTATGTCCTGTAGTTACAGGATTTGATCTGAATAGAAGTAATTGCTGTGCTGAGCATGTCTATATATTGTCAGGCGTTTATTCGCACATCATGTAGAACTGTTTGCTGACTAGAAGCGAGCTTAGCGCCTTGTTCGTGGCTGCCTGTTGCCAAACACCTCTGGGGCGCCACGTATATCGAGTGCCTTGAAGATGATGGATTCCCTGATATCGACCATTTTGGCTCTCCGAGGGACCTGATGGTGGTGTTGGAGCTGTGAGGACTAGCTCAAATATGGCCTGCCGTAACTCTAGGGGAATATCTTGCAGTTGCATGATTGAGAATTTCTTTGGGTCTCGGTCAGGGCAGAATCCGACTGTTAGACGTGTCTAAACTTTCGCTTGGGACTGTAAGCAGCGCTTCTTGTCTGTATGAATAGGTTGACCCGTTTTTTTTAGCAGTGGAAGTAGCCCTAATGTAGACGTGAGATTGATAGAGTCACACGGCGTACAGTTTGCTTTCTCAAGGCTTATTCATCAAGATTTATGGGAAGTTGGAGCAGCTTGGCGGCATGATAACTTTTGGTTAAACTTTCCTTCGGTTTAAACTGGGGTCTGTTGACTGCTCAGAGGGGTTAGGGAAACTCAAGACCTTTATCCTAACTCGCAGAAAGATTTAGGTAAGCTTTAGAGGAGACTTGGTAGACTTTTAGAAGAAGCATTTCCTAACGGCTAGGGTGAAAGTCAGATGTTCTTTTGCTCTCTGACTTGTTCTATTCCGGCGAGATGCTATTAACATTCAAGCACAAGCTTAAATCCAGATATTTGCTTTAGTCCTGAACCCAAATTTCATTAGGTCAAACCTAGGCTCTCCATACTCAGAGCCTTCGTCCGATGTCGCGTTTCATTCGGCTATTATGCATACGTCCCATGGTATCCCTCATAAGCCAGAGCGGCGGCCGTGAGGCCAGCTGAGAATGCCTCCCATGTTGCAATCACTCTCCAAGCAGGCCCTTGTAACCAAAAGATTCTGGCTGAAATAAATCGCGCCAAGGTGAGAGCAAAGAAGCCACGATTCTCTTGATAAGCCGCCAGCATATAGTAGATGCCGATACCGATGATGGCGACTGAAAAGCCGTTGAGTGCGGGGAGGGCTGAGTCTTGGAGTTGCTTTGCGGCGAGAGCCTTGCGAGGGGAGATGAGATTGCTGACACCGTGGTTGAAGGCGCTGAGGCCAAAGATGAAGATGGTTACGGCGGTGATTGAAGGCATGGTGATTGTGCACTTGATTGAGCTTGTCTTCCAGAAACAAGGAAAAGACGTTTGTGATTCACGTACGAATTTTGATGAGAACAGATCTCAACATTTCTTCTGCATGTGTGCAGATCTAATCTGCGAGGTTGCTAGGGCTTACGTGAAAATGCAACTCGTAAGCTGCATAGCTGAGCGTCATGGCGTTTTCTGGTCACTCTGATTGAACAAGGAGTCGTTGTCTGGCAATAACATGAGATTATCATTAAACCGAATATCTTCTCATCAAAATGTCTGGCATAAGCTAAATACAGGCCATTCTTTCGTCATGGCAATACAAAGGAAAGGGACATGTCAGAGGCAGCTGACACACTCAGTGATTTGCTATCAATATCTAACCATTATGCATCGTTTTAGATGCTAGCAACAGCGACCTTGGCAACAAGACCAAGGATACCAGCAGCAGTGATCACATCGTCAGATCTCTTGAATCCCTCCTCGATAGGCAAGCGTTCCTCCTCTGTAAAACGTCAGCTTGTTATCAATCTAATGGATAAATTCACTTACGGAACAATGTCTTGACCCATTCTGTCTTGGCATTTCCATCGTTCAAATTTCCAAAGACAGAAAGGTAAAGCGCAGTCTCGATGAAGCTGAACTGCTGGAGGTCGGCGGGCAGCGAGAACTCGGGGTTGGCAGCTTCAGCGGCCTTGAGGCGCTCCTTGCGAGCTTTGGCGGCGGTCGCGATGGAGATGGTTTCCTCGGTGAAGTGAGAGGCTGTGGCAGCCCAGATGGTCTCGTTGAAGCTGTGGTTGTCGCCGAAGAAGACGTCGGCGCGGCTCAGACTGCCATCGTGCTCGATAACTACTCCAATTAGCTTGCGACGTCGTCGTCTACGTAAGATACGCACCTCCATGCTTGTTCAGGTCGTCGAGGTTGAAGGTACCATTGTTTCCAGTGGTAAGGGCCTTCTGGCCAACGAGGGTTGTCGCAGCTGGGTCGAGGTTGATGGCGTCGGTGAAGGCGACGATCAGATCCTCAAGCGAGATATGGAGGCCGTCGCGAGGGAGATATCCGTGATTGGCGACAGCATTCACCATAGGACAAGGGCTTCGGCCTGCAACTGTTAGCTAAGAATCAAGATCGCCGAGACGATGCAACTTACGATCGGACGCAGTAGGCGCTCGCCACTCATTGCTGGCGCTAACAGCCAAAGCCGCAGAGCAAAAAAAGGCAACGTTAAAAAGCATCGTGATTTCTTCCAACAAAGCTCAAAGGATACAGAACCAAAAATCACAAGCAAGGACAGTCTCCTGACGACATTTTATTCAACATGTTCCCCTGAGCGACGATCATCTTTCACATTCTATTTTAGCTCCCTCATTTATCACAGTCAATGCCGAGGCTCACGGACGAAGTTGCAGAAACAGGACGAAGCCGTTGTCTCGGAGTCGTGAGATTGGTGCAAAATCGCCCCGCGACTCGGACGAAAGATGCAGGTCCGGAGATGAGCCAATAGCAGCGATTGTAATTACCATCTTAAAACACCATGTTAATGCTTGGGCCCCTTTTGTTGTGGAGTTGGTGAGGGTCCGGGTGGTGATCCGAGCCTAGGCTAGGGTCAATTACTTGGAAAGGCAGCTCGTGGTGCCCTGTAGATATTTACGCGTTTTAAAGGTTAAGATAGGATTTGTTCCGATAGAGCTTCGGCGATATGTCTGATTCGTCCTTTCGAGACAGGTGAGCGAACAGACGCGTATTTTTTGTTCAGAGGATGGTTAATATTCGACTCAGAACCATTAATCTTAAGTGATAAAAAAACTTGGGCAACTTTACATGAGTTTGGATAAGTTTAGTATAGACTTAGGATAGATTTTGCTAAGTTTATTACCAGCACAGCCCAGAATCTCCATAACGTCGTCCGTCTTTGTATTTGCATAAGCATTCGTCGTGGTCCAAATATCATCGAGACTAACGGCAACCAAATCAGACAAATGCACAGACGTAACACCGACATCCTTCAAAGTCCGCGGCGTTTCTGAATCCCGATGATCAGATCAAGAATATCTCCAGGACCTCTAGGGCCATGTTTACGTCGTAGATGCTCAGAGATTAACTTCTCCAAGCCTCTTGCTGATAAACAAACGCGAGGGTCGTCGTTATGTGATGAATTCTGATTGCAGTTTTATTTGGGAAATAACTCATCAAAGTTCTAATTCTTTTGTCCTCTTAATCAGATTATCCAATCTCTTCTTCTCGGGATCAACGTCAATCCACTCAAGATCGATAGGGCAAAACGACTTCACTTGCTCTTCCATTACCCTCTCCTCCTCGTCATCTTCTTCCTCATCATCCACCTCTTTGAGCAAAATTTTGTTCTTACGTCCCACGCTACTCTTCAGGATACGAAGCACCAGTCTTGCCAGATAACAATTCTTGCTTTGATCTCGGAGATCTTTTGCCACGAGGACAACAGTCGATCGTCTGCTTTCAAGACCTGCCGCCTCAGAAACATCCAAGGTTTTTGCTTACATGAAGCCTATAAAGGCTAGCATGCTTATAACCATTATGTCGTAGGACTTGAATCCATGTCGCAAATAGTATAGCCGTATCAAGGTCTCCATTCTGACCTTGGCGTCGCTCAGTACCTTCTGAACACTTTCATCAGCTAGTGCAGTTGTAGATGTCATACGTAGTGTTTTTAGAAGAAATGTTATCAGTTGGTAGTAGTGCATACTGGAAACAGTCAACATAAGCTGCGGTGAATGAGTTGGGTGCTTACTGGAGCTTGAGCTGCCATGGAAAAGAAATCTCCTTGGTTCTGAGATCAGGCGGCAGATTTTGGTACCAGCTGTCTAGACGAATACAAAAGCCCTTGATTCTGTCCACCGTGGAGTCAGGGGTGTTCTTCAAATCCGAGAAGAACACAGCTGCGACATCATTCATAATAAGTCGGAACTCAGAGAGTGTCCGGAAGGTATTGGCGTAGTTCAGCGATACAGGTCCTTTAGCTGCTGGAAAACGGAGCACAAAGTCCCCATAACATTTATCTTGCTTTGAGACCGGTATGCCAGGAGACATAGAGAGTAGTGGTGCTTTGAATACGTGAAAGCTGTGTACACTGGTTGTCTGTTAGCCTGATCATAAAATAAGAGAGCTAGACTTGGGCTTGTAGCCCGAATAGAGTCCATGCCGTAACGGCTCTGGAATAGAACTCGCGGTCATCGCTGTTCCTCTGTGAAGAGAATAACTGCATTGCATGTGCAGCCGCAACAGCCTGAGCTAGGTAAGCTCTCCCCTCCTCACCACGGCCGTTCGAATCATATACGATTGTAAGCACAATCGCAGCTTGTATAGTCGGAAGCTGAGCATCGGCTTGTGTAGGTAAGACCCCGCAAGTTACAAGGCCACTAAACACTAAGCCTTGGTTGCCAGCACGGCTACTCCAGCACGAATCATCGATCCCGATTCTGGAATCCCGAAACTCTGGGTTACCGGTGACTCGCAGAAGCGCGCCGGTTATGGGAGCTTGAGATTGGCCATGCGAGGATTGCATGAACCAAAAGGGAGGAGCAGTACTCCTTGCGGCCTGATGCCATGTCTTGTAGGAAATAGTCTTTTTGGAAAGCTGGAAAGAATGTGTAATCCGTCAGGAAATACCTCTGCAAGAGCTTCCGTAGTGAATGGTTATCTTTGATGATGGACGTCCAACCGGCCGCCTTGATCTTGTCTAGATGAGGATCTACCATCACACCAGCATGATAGGGCGCCTTATAAACTATCGGATCTTGGGTTGTTGATGCATCATCATCAAGCATGCTCGCCTCACTCAAAGAATACTTGTATAGCCATGAATCAAGGTACTGGTTTCCCTCTTGAATCAGGAAGCTAGGCATATCCTTGCGGTAGGGAAACTCATACTGGTAATAGTGATCCGGCACTACGTGTGCCTGTTTCGGAAGATCTGTACGTTGAATGTGACCAAGTATGGACTCGACATCTTGGCCACTCTGTATCCTTCTCAGAATATCTGCCCCTTTGTCCCTCGACTTCGTCGCCAGAATGTGGAATAGTTCCTGATACGCTCCCTGGTGTTCAAGGGGCGTCCGGTAGTGGCACTCCATCCTGCGTCTGGCGCATTGCGAGCACCGCGGCTTGCCGCCGTCGCACTAGAAAAAGAAACTTTCTTAACTCATCATGTCATACATACACTAGGGTTAACGCCAAACTACACACTCGGGACTTGCGCTGCCGACATAGCTCGCAGGCTAACATGATGGGCCTACGGCGTCTTGTCAGGCTTGCGACCAGTGGCGGACTTTGGCTTGGAGATTGGGATTCTTCACGGACTGGGCCAGGTAATAGGGGATGGGGAATGGTGTTCGCTTATGATAAGTGAGTGTGCTAATGCAACCAAATGCTGCAGAGGACATGTTTACTGTGAAGAAAGGGGAGGGGGTTTAGACCTCACGTGAAATCTCTTTCACCAATCATGTTTTAGGACTAACTAGCTAGTAACTGGGTCCCAGTGTCCATGACGTTTTAAATAGGTAATCTTGGAGCATCTCTACTCTTTGAGATACTCAGTATGAAGGACTGCAATGTCATGAAGAGAAGGAGGCTCGATGGGGCAGCATGATGTGTAGTATTTAACCTCCCTGTTCTCCTCGGAATGTTTAGGTCAAGCCCTTGTGATTAACTTCGTAGCTTCGTAACCCTCGCTCGCTCCAGGTCGGGATGTGGCGATTATGGAAGACTGTAGGAAGCACTGGCCCAAAACTTAAAAGCAAGGGATTTTCCTTACTAGACTTACCC